>CM077090.1:177209372-177458554 GCA_039513925.1 Platanthera zijinensis | reverse complement strand
TTTCATGCAAGTGCTTGTCTAACTTATTTCCGACTATCTTTTTTATGCTTCATTGCACTTATATCTCAACCGGTACAGGATGCCTTTGTTATCTATTTTTGGGCTGACCTCGACAAACATGTCCTTTTTTCCTCCTTTTATTTTCATGTGCAATGAAACAGAAAGTAGCTATATATGGGCCCTTGAGGCATTTAAGAGTGCATTACATGAAAGTGTTAACACCATGAGTTATTGTAATAGATCGAGAAATTGCGTTGTGGAACACTGTCAAGGTTTGATTTTTCCCACACGAAAATAATTTTATGTCAATTACACATTAACATGAATGTTTTAGCACTTGCAAAAAAAAAATTTAAACAAGGCAAGGAGTTTGATACTTTTTTATCAGATTGGCAGAATCATGCATTAAATATGGGTCCAAACTGACCAAAATACGTAAAGATTTGTTATTGGAAATGACCAAGAACGAGACAACATATGCACAAATATTCGGAGATGCGAGGAGCGATTAAAGTTGACAGAATCTCTACATTGTAATGTAATTTCCGCTCCGCTAGCAAAGTAGATGACAATGTCTGACATTGGATTGGTAATTGCATCACGTTACAACGTTGCATTGGTTCATTTTTCAAAGTATCAGTCATTTATATTTTTGTCATTACATTCGCACCTCCACCTAACCGCATGTGAATTTATATTTGATTCGTTAACAACAATCATTTTATTCATTTGTTGATGAAAGAAGATTGTCCACTACCTCCTATATTCACTCCATGGTTACGATATCATGAAAAGATTGCAGGAGCATGAAATGTGAAAAATCAACAAGATGACGAAACGGTGTGTAAAATTACTTAGCCTCAACACAAATGTTTCGGTTATTTTACTTATCTAACTGGCATTTTCACTTGGCTAAACCTTGCAGGTAAATCTCCATTTAGAAAATCTTGATGGTGATTTTAGTTAATTTGGGCGATAATTGAAACAGTGTATAATAATTACTTTGGTTCAATACAATTGTTATTGTTAAAAACCATTAAATTTGTATTTTATTCTTATTTATTGCAGGTTATATTACAGGTCAAGTATGATACAAAATTGAGAAAACTTTTGTTCGGGCAATGTATCATGTCGTCATTGAGTTGATGTTTTGCATTTTGTGTTGCTTATGTTTTAGATGGATGAACTTATGATGTCATATTGTTTTAATTTTATTTTGGAATAATTGTATTATGCTCATTAAAAGAATTTTTTTTAAAAAAATCAAGTCGATGTGCTCATAAAAAGTTGGGCCGCAAATAAAATTTCGTGATGTGCCAATATCAATGGCGTGCTAGTATCCAAAATATGTGTGTTTTCCTAACAACGCTCTATTTAAATTAAATTGATGGTGTGCAAATAGCGGAATGAAGTGCGTTTAGCAGGTTTGCCAAAAAACCTAAAGCCCTAATTGAGCATTTGAGCGTGGAGAGAGGAGAAACGAAAGAAGTCATCGCCTCCCATCGATGCTCCTGCCATTGCCGAGTCTCTCCCCCCTTCTTTTCTCCTCATGCGACCCACTAGAAGAGGATATGAGCGGAAGGAAAGAGGGGATTTTTTTTCATGGGATTTTTGAATGGGCTGCTTACCTGCGCCGACCCAGAGAGAAAAAAGCTCCCTTGCTGCATCTGAATTGTTGTCAGCCTCCAGCTCGTAGTGAAGTGCTAATTTGGAGCTTGTCTTTGAACCTTCTACAGCTGCCCACAACTTCTCCTAGATGTGGACAGCGTTGCCAAGACTTAAGGATTGTCCTCAGGCTCCCCCTTTTCCTGATTTCAGTGGCCAACCAAGAGGAGGGAAGAAATTCCTCTATCGTGGTTTTGTTTGGTAGAAGTGTGTGGGAGAAGCCCTTCTCATAGAGCTGTGTTGCAGGAAATCGCTATGGAAAGTTGTGTGGGAACTCAAAAAATCGTCGAGTGAAGTCTAGACATGTGAGAGGCCAGTCGTTGCCATCATTTGCAATGCTCCAGGTTGAGCTTCAAGGGTAACGATCTTTTTCTCCGGCCTTAGAACACACTTTTTTTGTGCTTTTAGTTATATTTGTACAATGAGAGAGTACCCTCACGCCATTTCGGTTGAGTGGAGTCCAGATCTGTGAGATCGTTGCGGTCATTTACAATGCCTCTGCAGTCGCGCTTCAAGGGTAAAATCTCTTTCTCCGGTCTTAGGACCGTTGTTTTGTGCTTTTAATTTCTTTGTGCAATGAGAGAGTCCCCCCACACCATTCCGGTTGAGGACAGGGACTATGCCAGGGCGTGGGATTGCAACCCCGACGTATGTTATGTGTGAGTTGCATGTAGAGTCCATCTTCTGCTATGCGGTAAAGAGCGGGGACTCTGCCAGGGTGTGAGATTGCGACCCCAACATAGTTTTCTACTTTTACCTGCATAGGAGGGCCACCCGTCGCAAATTGATGGCTATGTGTGTGATTCCCTCGGTTTATTGCGAAGCACCGGGTCGATTGAGTCCGTCTCTGACATAAATGTGCATTAATGATCTAAAGCGTGTGTCTAGATTTAGGCATGTGATTAGTCATAGTGATTGCAAATATTTGTGGGCTCTATTCGTGAAGGTCATGTTCCTAGGTGGGACTACGTTGGACCCAAATTTTTTAGAGCTTTCGTAAGACAGACCCATTCTCCCGTCACCTTTGTTGGAGCCGACGGTTCACATATCCCTAGTTTGATACTATCAACTCCCAGGTTGTATTTGATTACATATTGTATTTGGTAGAGTGTGCAGATTTACAGGTCCAAGAAATTCAAGGAGCCCTCCTCAGGAACCTATCGCCGAGCGGTAGTAGCTACGTCGGGCGGTAGCCTGAATAAATGGACAAAGCGCTCGGGAATCTACCGCGCTGCGCTAGTCCTACCACCCGCGCTAGCTCGATGAATTAAATTTCCAGGCTCTTGGGAACCTACCGCGCATGCGCTAGCTCACTCAACGCTCGTCGACACAAAAGCATCGAGAGCGTCGAGACAAAACTACCACCAGGCGCTAGCTTGGTACCGCGCCGCGTTAACACGCTCAACGCTCGAGGCGTTGAGAGCGTTGAGTGCGTCAAGACAAAACTACCGTCGGGCGCTATCTACCTACCGCGTCGCGCTAGCATTGGAAAAAGGAAAAATTTCGTTTTGAATATTTTTCCAAATTTGGAGGACAGCTGTCAACATCAAGCGCGTGAACCTACCGCCGGACGCTAGCCTTACCGCCGGAGGTAGCCTATTTCACAAAGACATATATAAAGGAGCCTCGTTTTCTGTGTTAAAAACCTAAGACGAAAAGAGACAGAGATCTACGATTCCTAGGGTTCGGCCGCCTCTCTTGTGGTTTGATCCACCGTCTCCGTCGAAGGAAAAGAAGACTTCCTCCCTCCCGTTCGCGCACGAAGAACTCCGACAAGCCTAGAACTACATCGACTACGAAGAGACGACCGGTTGCAAGTACACGCAGATTACAAACACCAGCCGTGGATAGCTCGACGGAGGAATCGTCAAGAGGGAGATTTTAATCACTTTAAATCCGTTAAACTTTTGTTGTATTATTTCTCTTTCTCTTCTTTGTATTGATTGTGGTGAAGAAAATCGGTCGGGGAAGGTCGTCGGAATCCGGGGAAGGATTCTGTGAGAAATCGTCCCGGGGAAGGGACGTCTAGATCGGGTGATCTAGCGGGGCTCTAAGACCCTTCCTTGCATGGAGGTGAAGAGCCGGCTCAAAGACCTTTCTTGGAGGGAAAGAGAGAGAGCCAACAGGTCCGTGGAGCGTGTCGGTATAGAAAATCCAAATTTGTTTTTATTCACCGCCTTCGATCTCTGGCGTCACGGAGATCAAGCTTTGTAATCTTTAAAAATAATTGTTGATTTTAGTTTTGGCAATGAAATTCTTTTCCTGTTTCTCTACCTGTGTGTACTGCTGTGGTTGTTAGATTGTGTTGTTCTGAAGAGTGCATAGATGTCCAAAGGAGAATCTGCCCAAGAAAATGAGTTCAGAGACATACCGCCGCGCGCTAGATACCTAGCGGCCTGCGGTAGCTTCCTGAACTAGTTCTCTGAGTTAGAAATATTTCAGATTTTTAATAAACGTCGTTAAAATATTATTCCCCCCCCCCCTCTAAGGTTGGTTATCGGATCCAACAACCTTGTAGTTGTGTTTAAGAGCTTCTTTAGCTTTAATGCATTATTTTGTATGTTAAGCTGTGTAGGGCTACACTTAGAATTTACGTTCGTAGACACAGGCCAAACCAGTCATTTGTCACTTCTAATATGGGAGTTGTAGGTTGTGTTTCTCAAACAAGTTCTCTGCCACTTCTAATAGGACAGTTGTAGGTTGTGTTTTCCCAAATCAGTCCTCTGTCACTTTGAATAGGGCAGTTGTACGTTGTGTTTTCTCAAACCAGTCATCTGTCATTTCTAATAAGGCAGTTGTAGGTTGTGTTCTCCAAACCAGTTCTCTGCCACTTCTAAAAGGATAGTTGTAGGTTTTGTTTTCCCAAACTTGTCATCTGCAACCTCTAATAGGACAGTTGTAGAATATGTTTCCCCAAACCAGTCCTCTGCCAATTGTAATGGGACAGTTATAAGTTTTGTTTTCCCTTGACGCTATGTTCAAGGGTACGTGCCAAACTAGTCATTTGTCACTCTTAATAGGGTAGTTGTAGATTTTGACCCTCATATTGTTACAATTGAAGACGAAAGGTGATTTCACCCCTCACATCGTGAATGTACTGCTTTGCTTATCTTTAGAGCTTAGACCATGCAATTGTTGCGTATCCACGACACACGCATGATGGTTTGGTAACAGTGACACTTGGCGTGTCCATTTGTTCTTTGTTTTGCATGTTTTGGTTTATGTGCGTACTTGCAGAAGAACAATGTACTCACCCCAAAGTCTGCTAGGATGGTCGGGGGATCATTACGTTATGTTGGTCAGTCCCTTGCAAACTTCATTTTCTACCCGCCTGTTCTTGGTTTCAGGTGGAGTAGCTCGTGGTGGAGCTTACTGGGCCAAAACCAAGTCGTGTTGCGGCGGTATAGTTTCCACCTCTTTTGAGTACTTTTATTTGAAAGTCATGTAAGACCTTAAGGCCAAACTATTTTACATTCCTAGCTTCCCACCTATTAGTGGGTATTTGTGATGTGAGACTTTTATTTAAATCTTCAGTTGTTCTTCAAATATGAACTCCGATATGTTAGTTATTTCTTTTACCTCTTACTAGCATTATGGTTTGTGGATATTATATATCGTAGGGGTCCGACCGGACCCATTCTATATATTATTTGTATGTCAGGGATGTTATTGTATGTGTATGTTAGAGAGAGAGAGATGTTGCATATTATTTCTTTCATAGAATCTTTTACATGGACAATACATAATTTGATAAGCAAATGGTTTGTTTCAATATTTTAGAATAAGATTAATCAACGTGCTACATAATCTATTACAATAGAATGGTTTTTTTCTTCCACATTTTCTAGATGTAACATGACATGGAAAATATTCAAAAAGTTGTTTCCTTTTGTTATTAAAAAACTCCATATAAGTTATACATACAACTTACATCAAATACAAATTTCCGCATAATTCCGTATGCGGATATGTTGTTGAGTATGAACTTCTGTTTACTCGCTTTGACTTTAAGTTGAATATTCGTTTCTCATTATTCCGCTAGGCTCGAAAAATCTTGTATTATACAATCGAGTCCCTGAGCTTCCAAAATGGAGAAATGGAGAAAGAAGTGGTCCAAACCATTCCTATGCGCTCAAAACTATTTTGAAAAGCTCCAGGTATTTTGAACCGGGGGAGGCCGGATTTAAAGCGAAACAATGCAACTGGGCACTAGACAAACTAGAGTTTATCAAAATAAAATAAAAGATTGTTGAAACCTGCAAATGCAGCTGCTCTATTTAAACTAATATGGTGAGTTCATAATTAATTGTTACTCCTAGCCCCGGAAAGTACATCAAATAGTATAGTAAATGGGCTTGTGCTATACCATCCATCAAGTGCAGGAGGAAAAAACAGCAAAACCTGTATAAAATCAACCTATATCCTTCCTATCTTATAATTGATAAACAAAAGCAAGTCTTCTTTCTTCGAAGGAGTATTCCATCTCATGTGGCTCTTTTGGGATGGTTACTGATACTTCATGAACACCATCAATAGGAGCAGGAGTAGCAGCCATCTGCATTGGCTTTGACACAGTACCAGGAGTTTTAGGTGTTGAGGTGGGCATTAGTTGTGCAGGAGTCATGGGCAGGATTTGAGCCAGAAGAGAAACTTGCTCTCTTGGTGGTTCTTCGTGCTCATTGCTTCTGTTCATCACGCTGAATGGCTTCCGAGGAGGTTCAGATTGGAGAACGTTCGTGTTGCCCGAATTGAAAGACAATGTCTTTGCTTGAATCCCAATATCTGCTGCTCCTTTCTCCGCTGCATGAATAATCGAAGCTTGAGTATTTAGCAGGCAAGCTTAATGATCATATCATGGTTTCTTCTAAACGATAAATAGTTCTCATTCCGTATAATTTGATGTGAAATTCAGTCATGAATGCTATTCAAGAAGATATGTGAGTACAACATTTTGACATGCTGGTTTTTTGAAAGTTAGGGTTGAACATAATAATCAAAACTCAAAAATAGCATATATTTTATGAATTGAATTCAAATTGAAATGATTCAAGCCGATTTCAAAGCATTCAAGTTTGAACAGATCAAATTTTTAGGCGATTTCGAGCCTGGGTTGGCTTGCCCAAAAAATGATGAGATAACCTGCTTTCAAGTTTGATTCTAATTCGGATCAATTTCGATCAAGAGAGAACATAAATAAAGTCATTACATATTTCAAGCAAACTCGAATTTTTATTTTGAGCCCAACCTGCTTGGGCTCAACTCGATATCAACTCTATTAATGAAAGTAAATATCACGTCGTTAATTTATAAAGTTCAAAGAAGCAAACCGGTAGAAGCAGGCATGAACTCATTTCCTCTCTTTGTTGATGGTGTTTCTTTGTTACAAGGAAAATCAAGTTTTGTTGGCAGTAAAGCTGCAGTTCCTAGTGATAACTTTCGGCTTGCAACACCTGTAAAAGTTCTATTAACTTTTATTGTGTTTTGTGTCTTAGAAGGACTTGGTTTGGATCCAAAAAGTGATTCCTGCTCGGCAATAATTTGGCTCTGCAGCTTTTTATGATCCTGAAATAAGTGACGGTGTATGAAAATGCAGCAACAAAAGCCATGCACATGCTCTCAAGAATATAACTGTTACCCTCTGCCTTCTTCGTTCTTGTTCTTTCTCGTGGCGAACATAAGAATAATCTTCTAGCATTGACAAAAGCCGGACCTGCGACAAGGAGATAAGTGTATGGAAAAAAGCAATCCCTCGCTACTTCTCAGGCAACATCAAATGATGGGAAAATTAAATACTTACGCCATCATATGTAAATTCGGTGCCTCTTTCTTTCTCCCATGCTATCACTTTGCTGCATAAAGCCTCCACAATTCCTGAGAAACTTGAATTTAGAGTCTAACAACTGATGTTTCAAAGTAAAGTTCAGCTGTTCAGGTAGTTAAAGTGAAACAAGATTAATTGAAATGTCGACCTGGAATTCTTTGAGCTGTTGCTCGAGCTTTTTCAGCGCGTTTTAATATGAGATGGGCTCCCTTACCAGCACTGTAGCGGTTTTCATCCTAAATCAATCAGAAATAGTGAAGACGTTAAAAAGCA
Source organism: Platanthera zijinensis (assembly GCA_039513925.1). Lineage (NCBI taxonomy): Eukaryota > Viridiplantae > Streptophyta > Magnoliopsida > Asparagales > Orchidaceae > Platanthera > Platanthera zijinensis. The sequence continues at coordinate 177,450,795 of CM077090.1, read as the reverse complement.
AAACCAATTGCTGGGTCAAAAAAAACACAAAGTGTCTAACCCTGTTGTATTCCTCTAGCCAGGCCTCTTCTTCACAAGCAGACATCCATTTCTCAACCCTCTCAAGGATTTCTTTCCTGCTAAAAGCATCCTCTTTGACACATGAAATCTGGTCTTCTATCCTTTGGAGGAGTAGAGAGGGGTCCATAGCCCCTGCAACAACAAAAATAACAACATCAGGGAAGGATGAGGTGTTGAATAGAAAAAAACAATGATAAAATGATGTTATCAAAATTTTAGATGCTAAAGGAATGACCATCTTCAATGTCTTCCTTTGAGATTTCCGCCTCATTATCCCCATTTTCAATCAAATGTGTCTTATGGCGCAGCTCCTCTAATTCACTCTTCTTTTTCAAGAGCAGGTCTTTCATCTTGCTAACTTTCAGTTCTTCCAGTCTCTCAACTTCTGCCTCAATCTACATAAATAGCACAACTTTTTTCTCAGAATTTTTACAGAAATGGTAGAATGTTGATGATGCTCTCTATGCTGTCAACTCACATAGTTGAGGAAATCAGCTGAAAGAGTGTTTGCTTCAGTAATTTCATGTTCTGAAGCTGCAATATTACGCGTCACATTTAGAAATATTTGCTGCTCTTCAATTGGTGTGTCCATTAGATTCCATAGCTCTAGCATGGTGGTTGCGAGATCTTGAAGCTGTCACAAGGCAAACTTAAAGGGTGTCAGTAATAATCTTGGCATTGTCATGTATATATATTACTATATAAAAGGGAACTTCCCTATGGACGCTTCTAATTTTACACCATACTCTATCTTTTTTACCCCTAGAGATAGAGAGAAAGAGTAAGATGGGGAGAGAGATAGAGAGAATGCAGGTGGGAAAAATATGTATAACTGCTAGTAACAATGGCCTCTCCTAAACCAAATAGTTTGTGAATAATTCTAGAATTGATTTGAAAAGATTCAATTCAAATTGGTTTTTGGATTCGAGTAGTCGCCGAATCGGAATCCAAGTATTGATGTTTTCATTGTAGGATTCGCGGATAATTCGCAAACTAATAATATATATTTATTTTTACTCTCATTTAGTTTTTTGATAAATATTTTTAATTTAAAATTAAAAAAAGGAATCGCGCTGAAACCGAGTGCGAATCCGATTCTAAATCCAAAATTGGAATTCAAATAGTACATCATAACATGCATCTGAATCGGAATATAAATACAAATATTCGAATGAATTCAGATAAGAATCCAAATACTTGCAACATAGTAGAGATTCAGATTTGATTGAAGTGTATCCGAATCGATTCAATTCATGAACACCCCGACTACTAGCTGGTTACAATAGATAAAGGAAACTCTCTCTTTGGCATAACACAGAGACTTCCCAGCATACTACTATTTTATTTATTTTTGTATCACTAGAGATAGAGCGAAACAGACCATGAGAGAGGGAGAGAGAGCACACAAATAGGGACCGCATGCACACCTAGTAGTAATTAAGATAAACGTTTGCACTAATGTTACTTGCCTTCTGCATTCTTTGCAATTTAACTTTTCTCAGCCCATTTATGACAGAAGCCAACCTTTCAATCACCTCATTGCTAACAACCTTTGACCCTTCAGCATCACCCAAACTAGGGTGCACTTCCATAAGAGTTTGTTTGAAATCAATACCAAGAACAGTGCAGAATGTTGTCAAAGTACTTATATGTTCCAACACCTGAGTAAGACGGTCAGCCTGTAGGAAAAAAGACAGAGGAGCTCATTATTGTCTTGAAGAAGGAATTAAGATTTGATGCATCAAAGTGCCTCAAATCATCATTTTATTTCATTGTTTAACAGGAATAGAAACCAGACCTTCTCCTTTTTCAGTGCCTCTAGATGTCTCTGAAATTCTTCAAGCTTTCTTATTGAGAGATCAGATTCATCAATATTCACTGTGTTTTGATCTTGCCCATCAGGCTGAATTTCAGCTGAGATCTTCCTTATTTGGTTCATGACGTGGAGGAACTGACTTAATCTATCACTTTTCCTCTTTCTCATCTCTTCCAATTGCAGGGTTGCAATGTTGAGCTCTTTCTTCAAACTTGTTGCATTTTGATTTGTCTGCAAAGAATAGGCTCAAAAGCAAAATAAAAAATTGTAATTCGCATGCATATAAGTTGAGCATTCTGTTACGGGCTTGCTTCCATAACAAAGGCAGTTTCGTCGGAGGATGACCGGATATGAGGATGGCAGCGAAGGATACAACAGAGTCGGAACCACGACTGCCTAAGCGGGACTTGCTCAAGGGAGAGAGAGCTTCCAAGATCTCATTAGGGGACTAAAAATTAGATGTTCTTTCTTCATTAATAAAACATACAAGACTCCAAGGGTCCCTTAAATAGATCCTACAGGGATATTTGTTTAAATAACCCAACACAACCTAATAAAATCTCAAACAACAATAAAACCTAATACAATCTAAAGGTGGACTACGGACATAAAACATAATAAAACATAATAGAAGACACAACATAGTAATTGAGCCCGAAGCCCATAACATCTCCTCTGATCTTCAAATTGAGCTTGCCCTCAAGCTCGAACGAGGCTTGCATAGTTTGATTGTCTGGCTCTTTGATTTCCTGCCAAAAAAACTCTCGATATTGCATTGGTGTAGTGAAGGTTGCAATGAGTGGCAGGAAGGCCACAATGGCAGAAAAGATGGTGATAAACGGGCGGAACGCGGGTGCCCGGCCTATGTGGACAGTCAAAGGTGATAGTAAATCAGGTGGAGAAAGAGTGGCGGAGATCAGAATCGGCGGTGTCGACTTGGGGATCTTCGTCAGAAAAAATAAATCCAGAAGGGCCGGCAAAACAGGTTGGTCGTAGACGAAGTGGCGAGGTGGCTAACAGGGTTGGCAGAGCAAGGGACGACATAATAGGAGGTGGAATGGCCGGAGGAGCCGGTATAGCATAGGTCGGCAAAGGAAGGACTGGCAGAAGAGGTGGCGGTGTCGATGGAGGCAGAAGCTGTGTTGGAAGGCTACCCGATAGGGTTTGGTAGAGGTAAAAGCTGTCGCGGCGCAATTGGCTAACCCGATGGAGCAATCAGAGGCGGTGGTGGAACCGGCCAAGCAATAATGGTGTCGAGGCGAGACATGGAGGCCTGAAATGAAGCCAACAATGAATGGAGGATAGCCGAATTGGCGGCGTTGAGCTTCGTGTTAAACATAAATAGTTAATGGACTGATTAATTAATCCAAGCTAAGAAGGATCAACGGGCGGTCCACGAGTAATTAATGACTCGATTTGGTGCTAGCGGGCTGATAGGAAGAAAGACACATGAGCAGAGGGGCAGGTTTGTTGCTTGGGGGGGCACGAAATAGAAGTTTTGTGAGGCTGCTTTTCCCGCATAGGCTTAGCAGGGCAGGACGTTGTGGCACAGAGCTCTAAAATAGGCACGGAACATGCGTTCGTCGAATTAGAGAGATGCATGATTGTCGATGAACAGAAGAGGTGTGAAGGCAGAACACGCAATTGTTGGAGGGTCTTGATACAGGAGGTCGAGGAAGCAGAGGCCAGAAAGTCGAGAAAGGATAACACCCCTGGCTTCAAAGAGCACTTGCGAGAAGACAAGATGTCGACAATTACATCGCAGGATGAGGGAAGGCCGCATGATCGACGAGACTTTAGTTGAAGATGGAGGCGTCAATAGACGATGGAGGAGGGACGACTTCTTCTGCAGTCAACAAGGGTTTTGGTTGCTATTTCAGAAAGGGTTTCACAACCTAATGGATGAACCATCGAGGAAGATAGGCGTGAATGGTGGAGTTCGGGAAGTTCTTGTGATGGAATAAGGAAAAATCGACGGTCCGTTTGAAACTTTCGGGTGCTTTGGAAATTACTACAACAATGGTTGTGGTGGAATTGTGGAGGAGGAATGAGTAGCTCTGATACTAAGTTATTACAATAACGGTAGTTTCGTCGGAGGATGAACAGAGAGGAGGATGGCAGCGGAGGATACAACAGAGCCGGTATTGCGGCTATATAAGCAAGGCTTGCTCAAGGGAGAGGAAGCTTTCATGATGTCATAAGGGAACTAGAAATTAGAAATTCCTCATTAATAAAATATACAAGACCACGGGGTCCCTTAAATAGAACCTTCAAGGGTATTTGTGTAAATAACCCGACACAACCTAATTAAACCACATACAACAAGAAATCTTAATACAACCTATAGAACGGGCTACAGACATAACACATATAATAAAACATAATAGAAGACACAACTAGTAATTGGGCCCGAAGCCCATGGACATTTAAGCATGGATTTCTATTCCATTTTCCATATAATCTTTGGTGAAACGTTGAGGAAGCAAATAAGCTGTAGGCTTGGGTCATGCCAGAGAGAGTCTTTAGAATATTTAAAACTTCAAAATAAATAGCCATGCCATCACCCACTACTTGTTCTAAGGGGGGGTATTGGCTGCAATCTGAGTAATTTACATACAAATCAAGCATTCAAATGTGAACAATCCTCACATAAATGGACTTGAGAAGAGACAGACCTGCCGCCTGAGATGAACTGGTCTCTCGCTCATAGCAGAGCAGACGGAAGCCAGCTCTGCCTCCGCATCAGCTATCGCTTGACGAAGATAGGCCCTAGAGTGGTTTGCTTGATCAACTTTTCTTCTATATACCTCCATGCATTCTTGTTCTAGTTCAAGAATCAGTTTATCTCTTTCATCATCCGATTCCCCAACTTCATCCCATATCAACTGAATCAAATTCATCATCATACAATTTAGAGAAGCTTTAGTGTTTCCAGAGGTTACTACATATAAATTAATATGCTAATGATTTTTAAGTTAAAATGATGGCACAGGCATAAATTAGGCAAGCTAAAGGAGTATAATGCTCTCAGATGAGAAAAGATACTTGAAGTTCATATAGAAGTGATCCGCATGTTGTTTCAATCTGTGAAAGCTGGTCAGTGCCAGACGTTGCCATCTATCTGAAGCAACAAACTACAAAATTCACAGGGTTCCCCTGCAAAATTTTGATCATATGAGATAATCAGAAGATTAGAATTTTTACAATAGCAAGTTACAGCTGCAAAGATTTCTTGGCTACACTGCTTGTCATGAATGTAAACTTCATAGATAAACAAGAGCATGATATATAAGCAGAACTTCATCAGCAGTTAAATACTTCTGTAAGCCATTGTGTTAGGTAGCATAGATGCATTTAAACAAATCTAGACGTGCAGCAAGAAAAACTTTGAATCAGATCTGAAGAGAAGAAACAAGTATAGACATCTTGAACCTTACATGTTTGTACATATTTTCAAGTTATAGACCATTGCGTAGTTAGCCCGTTCCTTTTATCAATATGCAAGGCAGAAAAACTTGTTTGAAGCAAAATACAAGTCAAGGTTAATAATTACTTCCAATTTTATTCAATAAATTTCATAATCTACATGTCTAGGATTTTTCGTTTTGTTGATGCTTGAAGCCCTAATATACAGAGAAAGTGAGAGTTTTATGTTCATCTGAAATATCGAATTTTGGGAGACATGATCAGAGAGAAAAAAATTTAAATGAAAAATCTGGAGGGAAAAACAAAGGCACTGTGCCAAACGTAGAAACTATTACTTAGTAAACAATGATTAAAAGTTTGTACACCTCCAAGCAATTGGCATGATGCCAATACAATGTTGCAGTCAATTATATGCAGATGCCATAGTGGGGGGGAGGGGGTGACAGCATGAGTAACGTTGTCTTTAGGGGAGATCCCTCTCAAAAAGCTAACAAGAAACAGTGGCGTGTCATCGATGGAAGCTATAAACATAGCCTCATCATCCGTTGCACATCTAGAAGTAAAAAGTGGCCCAAAAGCCTATATGATGGGGATCGCAGATTGAGGGTGGACCGACAATTACCGAGCCTGCTACATACGGAGGAAACAAAGGTAGGATTGTCGATTAGACAATCCGAGCCGGTAGTCGCAATCAGAGGGACGACGACATATTTTATGTATTTTTATTTATTTATTGTACTTTTATTTCATGTAAGTTTGATGGTTTATGTTCTGGAAGATCTCGCCATAGTAAGTTCCAAGTCTATAAAAAGGGATCTAGGGACTGATTTTCAAATATGGTAGAATTTGGTCAGAAATTATAGGTTCTCGCGATCTCTCCACAGTGCCGAAACCATAAAATCTTGGTTTCGCAGCCTAAACCCTCCTACATTTGATCGACCATTCCTCTACTCCACTCCACTGCCAACTGCAGGACAACACTCAAAAAGGGGTCAGCAACCACTATGCCATTTCTTCATCAATTACCCAAGTAACTACCTTTAACCACTAGTAAATACGAGGTGGTAACCCCACTGAAAACCACATAGAATTATTGTAAATGACCACTATCTAGGCAGTGATTGACATGACTCTATCTCACATCCCAGTCAATCAATCTCCCCCTCTCCATCCACGACCAAGGCAAAAATCACTCCCAGGACTAAAATCCAGTCACTCCACTCGCCCGACATTGCCCCTAAGCCCAGCATACTCGCAACTAAAATATTCCTTCAATTAATCCCTTGTCGCTCCAAAACTGTAGCCTCTGGAATTCAGTAACCGCTTGGAACTGCCAGTAAACTCCTAGAAACAGACAAACCAGTTGCTATTGGTCCTATCCCAACCCCTTTACACCTCATCCATCCACCCAAACCCCTACCCGACAAACCCCATTGCCCTCATGTCACCACAGCAACCCCAAATCCCCAGGAAACCAGCAATTACAGCAAAAATCAGTGGTGGGACTCAGAATTCACTGCGGAAATTGCAGTTTTAGTGCTGTTCAAGCCCAGAATCAGCAACAAATGCTTTTGTTGAACACTAATTATTCGTGAGAGTTCTAATTTGGAAGTCTACATTGCTTCGTGTTGAATGCTTGTCTGAAAACATGTTGTTTAGAATCTAAATTCATACAAATTTGCTCAATTTCTTGATTCTACTTGAAAGGTGTATTCGTCGAACATTTAATTGAAGCAACCTCTCTTTAATTTTAATTTAATCTTGCTTGTGTTTCTATGGTCTAATCTCTATCATGCATATTTGTGAATTCTTCTATTAATTTAAAATTTTATTGTACTTAAACATTGGACAATCGCATCTACATCGCATCATTCTTAAATTCCTATGACATTCCATGAATTCTCACTCATTAGAGTCCCTTAAGGCAAGTTTACACCCACTACACCCATCCTACCTGGCTATGTACTTAAGAATACAGGTTTTGTTAAAGTTGACTTCCAATAGAATGAGGCATATTCTACCCTCTATCATCTCTTAGAAGCAAGGAGGGTTTGTTAAGGATAGAAACATTCAGGAAAAAATATCCATTGTAAAAGAGCTAGCTTTTGCTATTGAAAAAAAAGTTGGGAGGAAACAAAATCTTGAAGATTGGCACAAAAAAACATTTGATAGAATTAGCTGAAGGTTCCTTTTCAAAGCATTGGAAGCCTTTGGTTTTAGTGCCATAAACCTGATCAATATGTTAACATTCCACTGCATGTTCGGTAATTGTTAATGGGGAGGTTAGTGTGTTTTTCCACTCGTCAAGGAATTTAAGACTCCGACCCTCCCTTCCATGTTTTTTATAATTGTTGAAGGAGGTGCTAAGCAGAGATCTCACTAAACTCTTCTCTAATGGGAAAGCCGTATGGTTTAAGGGAAATACTAAACGACTTCCTATTTCTCACTGTCACTATGCTGATGACATTATTTTATTTAATAGAGACAATTCAAGATCTGTCAGAAACATTGTCAAGCTGATTCTATCCTTTAAAGCGAATTTTGGCTGACAAGTTAACATAGAGAAATGTTTTAATCTCCAAAGGAGTTCCTTTTTCCAGAATTATGCCTACAATATTCTTGGTATGCACGTGCTAAAATGTCTTTGCAATATATAGCTATCCCTATATGCAATGGAAAAATTAAGGTGCTTTACTATGAACATCTTGGAGGTTAGAATTAAAAGCTGGACCACCAGCTTTCTCAATCAAGCAGGACAGTTAACTCTCATAAAAGCAATCTTAGAGAGCTTATCCATTCAATCTATGAAAACATCCTAAATTTCAATTAGTATTCACAAATAGATGGATAAGAACATGGCCAATTTTCTTTGGAAAAGCACAAGGGAGGATTATAAGCATCATTGGGTTTTCTTCACCAAAAAGTGACTAAACCTTGGTGCAATGGTGGTTGGAGATCTCAAACATGCAAGAAACATCAAAACTCTATAGAACAAAAGATCTGTACTTAGAGTAGATACGGTCTTTGTTCAAGATATATAATGGGGGAAATACTACAATCAAATCCCATGGAATTATTGAAATAAAAGTGTATGCCAAGGGCCTATGAAAGAACCTGAAGTTCTCGCCTGAATCTAGTAACTCCATTCAATAGCAAATAGGTCAGGGAAAAATATTTTTGGGGGAGAAGAAATGGTGCGAGGATGTCCCTCTCATTAACTTAGATAACAAGGAGGAATGTACAAGAAATCAAATCACTAAGAAAGATGTCAACCCAAATGGAAATTGAAATTATGATGTTAGTAACTCAGACCCCATCAGAAAACACTAAGAAGGCATGCAATTGAATTTTCTGATGGAAAGGATCTCCTCATCTGGACTCACAACATATCAGGGAAGTTCTCCATTAAAATCCTCATGAAAGACTAAAATTTTGTCAAGCAGTTCTCCACCTAAAATGAGTATCATCAGCTGGAAAGGCATGTTAAAAAAGTTGGCTGCAGACAGGAATTATTGCTAATCGGCATCAATCTAGCATCAAAGTGCATTTGTTACCTAGAAAATCCATGCATTGAATCATCTGATCATTTATTGTTCAACAGCATATTAACATTTCAAATATGAGATGTTTTGGAGATTTTTTTTTTGAAAAACAAATCCGCACTGGCTCTTTCAAAATAAAGATGGAACAGTGGATTTCAATTGCAAAATAACTTAGAGAAGGCCTCAGAGTAATTGGTAGAGCCATCCACATAATCTGTGCCTGGGCAATTTGGGTGGAACTTTACAAATGGTTGTTTCAGAGCAAACAATAAAGTTGAATGAATCTTAAAATGGTGGTAAAACCCCGTGTAAAAAATTAAACTCATTACTAATTTGGGAACTCGGATAATTAACTGGTTGCAACTTAAAGCAACTGATCAAAATGCATTGCAATACAGAAAAACAAAAACGGATCTTCCATTCAAACTCCACACAGATAGAGCTCACCATAGGGAAATGGCAGTGTCTGTTGGAGGAGGGTGTTATATGAAAAAGGATTTGCACTGCTCGGGTTGCTATTATGGAAGGATTCACAGTCCCTCTTGAAAGTCTAAATCTCTGTAGAAATTTCATATTAATAGAGTTAGCTATTCTAGTGGACTCTTAACCATTTCTCTTCATTTATACCAAAGTTGGGAAAATAAATCAATGAAGTCTCTCTAAGATTAATATCCAAATTTTCTCAATTCTAAACTCAATTTCATCCGCTAAGAGCAAATAGCTATAGATAGGGCAAATAGGTAGCTGATGCTTGGGGTCTCTATGGTCTGATGAATTTAAATAAATGTAGCTTCACTCACCACCACATGCCTCAAAAAATCAGGAACTGCAATCAAGATTTCCTTGAAGTCCCATATAATAGATTAGTGACTGTTAGAGTTACTAGTATTTAAGTATTATTGATGTTTATGAGTTTAGTCTCACACCGCCTATCGGTGTTATGAATCAGTTGTATTTCTTATATATTGCCCCCATTGTGGAAGAATAAATTGCACCAAAATTTTCCAATTTCATTTCTTTCTACATGTTATCAGAGGGGGGATTGACTCCCTGAATTTTTGTTGTCCTAATTATTGCGACCTAAGTTCTCGATGGCTTCCGCTCTCTGATTTTCGTCTCTCCCTCCCTCTCGTTGCGTCAAGCTGATCCCTGCGCTGCTAAATTCCCCGTCGAGCCCCTCTATTCCCGCTCTCGTCGACGGAATCATCGTTTGATTCCATCGACGAGAGTAGTCGTCTCTTCCCTCGACGACAGAGGTTCTCTGCGCTATCATCAACGAGTCTGCCTCTACTCCTGCGATCCTGTCTTGTCCAACCTTAGTTATTAAAGGTGCAAGGCGCAAAGGGGTCTTGGAGCCTCGGCGCGGGCGCGTGCCTGACGAAGGTAAGGCGCAACCACATCCATTTTAAAAAAATCAGCATAATGCATCATTTCAGCTTCTTGATTAAATTTTTCATCTAGTGTACTAATTAATCATTTATTACTATCGTTTGTATCTCTTAAAAAATAAAGTCAATGTGGTCACTTGCATCATATCTAAATCTCAACGCACAATTATCTTTCATGAACACTAAATCAATAAAAAAAAATTGAGTTCTTAAATTATTTTTTTCATAATTTTAAAAAAAAAGAAATTTACAACAAAAATCTCACTCAGGCGCGCCTTTTATATTCAAAAGGCACAAATAAGGCGCACAGAGGTGCAAACCTCTAAGCCTGGTGAGCCTGGAGCCTTTGGCACGCCTGAGGCGCGCCTTTAATAACATAGTGTCCAGCTACTGCCAGAGGGAGCGACGTCTTCCCCCAACGATCCCGTCGACAGAGGGCTCCGCGGCTTCCCGTTCGTCTCCTGCTCCCGTCTGCGTTTGTCGCAGATCGTCAACGCCGATCCTGGTCCCTGGTCATTATTCCCTATTCCCATCGAGTTCCTGCTGCGCCTGCTCTTCTCTTTCGATCCCGTCGAGCTTCCTGTTCACGTTCCCATGTTACTGCTCCGGATGATGGTCGAGCCCCTGTTGTTGTTGTCTCCATGGATCCTAACTGTTGTTACCTCCACCTCCATGGATTTTTCTTGCTGCTGCCCACATAGCTCCCTTTGTGACGAGCTCTTCTCTTCCTTGTCGGGCTCTCTTCTCGCTCGCCGCTGCTTGAGCCTTTTTGCTCGTCACTGCTTGAGCACTCTGCTCGCAGCTGCTTGAGCCTTCCGCTCGTCGTTGGCTTGTGCTCGTTCTTTGCTCGCTGCATCTTGGATTGTGTTCTTGTCGGTAGCCGTTCTCCATAGTTGTTTTATGTTATATTTTTGTGTGTGTGTCGTGTTGTTGTCTTTGTTTGTATCTACCTGCCATCTATGCCTTCATGCACGTGTTTTACATGAGGAGTGTTCGGCACGACCTCCAGGTGTAGTCTATACCTTCATGCACATATTCCACGTGAGGGGGAGTGTATGTGATAATGGCAACTCAGATGCCTCTTTTCCAACTCCTGTCTTAGTCACAGCCTCCATGCGTAGCCGCGTAGCCCATGCCTTCAAGCACATGATTCATGTGAGGGGGAGTGTCTGTGATAGCAGCGTCTCATATGTCTCTTTCCCGACTCTTGCCTTAGTCTCACATGGCCTCTAGGAATTTTTCGTCCGTCGTTTGTAGCCTCTCATATTTTTCTTCGATTTGAGGTAGAGTTGGTTTGGCCTTTGTTGGTTACTTGGTTGACCGGAGTTTCAGCACCGGGAGCATCCAACGTGATCATGGTCGGCTTGTGGACCAACGACGTGTGACTCATGCCTGGTTAGATTATCCCCTGTGACCAAGGTTGTCAGGATCGCGATCCAGATCATAGGATCTTACGATCCTACGATCCAGATTTTGTAAATTGATCCTGATTTTGTAAATCGATCCTCGATCCGACATACTATCAGATCCGATCCTATCTCAAAACGATTTCTTCTAGGATCTCGATCCTGACAACTTTGCCTGTGACACACAGTTGGGCCTCGGTGACTGCTGTTTTGTCTCATGTTGCCAACCGTCATTTACTTCTCCTTTTATGTTGTGTTCAAGCTGAAGGTTTCACCTCCAGCTTGAGGGGAAGTGTTAGAGTTATTAGTATTTAAGTATTATTGATGTTTATGAGTTTACTCCCACACCGCCTATCGGTATTATGAATTAAAAGGAGTAATAAAAGAGAAGAATGTGAAGAAGAAGAAGAAGTTAAAGAAACCTCCTTTGTTGAAAAGGTATGAAAATAATTTTCCTCAACATTGAGTAGTGACCTTATGTAAAAAGTCAAAGAACGACAATCTTCTATGGAGATGCAGTTTAATTTACAAAAGGTAGCCCAAGGAGATCTTGTGCCAAAAAAGGAGAGAATAAAGATGAAGACAAAGAGATGACTCTTATAGAGTCAAAAATTACTGTTGATAAGATAACTGAAGGAGAAAAAAGATTATGATAAAATTGACGCAGGACGAATCTATAGGCGGCGGGAAAACTGCGACCTAACCCTACATGCTATGCAGATCCAACGATTAGATCACAAATTAGATAATAAATAATAATCATCCCACGCAGTTAATGCACAACAAGACAAAGATAATTTATTTAGGGCGAAACAAGCTTAGGCACCCAAGGAGTCGTCACCAAGCCCTCCACGGAGTCGGCACCGCGGAGGTGATCACCGGAATGAAGGAAGGCACTCTCTTCTCCAAACATTCAGCAATGAGAAATGACGGCAGCCCTAAACCATCTATTTATAAGAACTAAAAATTAGGGCACCCGAAATCAACGACTATGATTGGTTGTTGGTCTCGGGGTCAAAACTACATGAAATAGAATCCGAAAAGTACAAAGCTATATATGAAATTGATTCGCAACGCGAATCCGGACGCATCCACGAAGTCGGATCGTCGATCCGGGCACGCCATATATGGTAAGTCTCCAAATCAGCCCCGAATGGGCCCAAAGCTCGTCCTCGTCTCTGCTCCGCATCAAAAACTCAAGGGGAGTTTATCATAATAAAGAATGTTGAAGAAGAAATTTTAGAAAAAATTATAATTAAAAGGAGTAATAAAAAAGAAGAATGTGAAGAAGAACTTAAAGAAACCTCCTCTATTGAAAAGGTATGAAAATAATTTTATATCATATCTCATTTTCTATCCTGATGAATCAAGTACTCATTCTCTAAAGAGTAAAAGAGCTCGAAACTCTTCATATACTAATCTTAGAGGACCCAACGGAAACTGGGTACAAAATATTTTTAGGATTCTATTTAAGGAAATAAGTAGCTCCATGATTGGAGCTCAGCGGTTTAATTTGATATTGTTATGCAGGTTACAAAAGAAATCCCATAGGGCTAAAGAAAATAAAAATTTCCCTATTTTTTGAAACAAAAAGGGGGATAAGTATTTGGACAAGAAAGTTAAAGACATAGAAATGAAATAGTTATCAACCAGTATTATGATTCATGGGGACAGACATTGATGTAGTTAATTATTATATAATGTAATGCTTATCATCAAAAGATTTTGTTCTTATCAAATAGGGGGATTGTTGGAAAAATCACTTTTGATTTAATGATATAAAATCATTTATAATTGATGATAATACAAAATATATCTCCCAAGAGGCAACACAAAGATTTTCTAAGTCAAAGAACCTGTTAGTAGGCTTTAGTCGAATGCAAGATACTGTTAGTGGGGTTAGTCGAATGCAGGTTAAGCTTTATCCGAATGCAGGATATTATTAATGGGCTTTATTCAAATGCAGGATGTTGTTAGTAGGATTTAGTCGAATGTAGGAAATATTTGTAAGTTTTAATCGAATACAGGAAACTGTTAGTAGGCTTTAGTTGAATGTTGAAAACTATTAGTAAGTTTTAGTCGAATGCAAGAAACTGTTATAATAGGCTCTAATCAAACACAAGAAATATAGCCTTTAGTAAGCTTTATTCAAATGTAGGCAACTGGTAGTAAGCTTTAGTCGATTGCATAATTTGTTAGTAGACTTTAGTCTAATGTTATTCGATGGTAGTCAAACGCAATCAGAATTTTGAAATATAGCCTATTGGAAGGGAAACCCTCTATACATCCTTGTCTTCTCTCTATGGCTTTATTTTTTTATTTACACATTTATTTCAATTATTATTTCCTTGCTTGTTAATGTGTTGTGAATATTCGAAGAAACGCCTATATATGATCCTTAGAGACAATGTTACAGACCACGATCGTCAAAAGGTGGGTCATTGGTTGATTTCCTCTCTTTAGTACTGGAATATATAAAAGAGTCAATATGACAACAAATAAGCATTCCTATCTATTTTAGTAGATCATGGTATAGTTAGTCAATAAATGAAATGTTCTATTATGGCACATTAAGAGACTATTATAATCAATGCTGTAGATTTTACCCAACATGGCTGATATGAAGGTTTCATGGACAAAATGACACAATTCTAATATTATTTTGCAAATATCCTTTTGGAATATATCGGCTGATATATCAACTATCGGCCAATTTATCCGTCGATATATTGGTTGATATATCACAATGCTATATCAGTTGGTTTTTTAAAAATTAATTTTATTTAGTGTTAATAGTTAATAAAAAACAAAACAAAATCGTTTTGTTATATGAGTTGTTTTGTGCCCTAACTCTCAACTATCTTCATACTTCTCTGGCTTTCTTCCCTACGCCCGTTCTTCATTGACTTTGTCTGCTTGGCCTTTGGATTTCAGATTAAAGGTTTCTTATCTTTCATTGTTGTCGACGACTTCCTATCTTCCTGCTTCCTTTAGCTTTATTCTCGGCATTGTATCTTTATTACTCTGTAATATAAATGTTCATACTATTTTGATAGATTTAAAAGTTCAATGGATGTTAAATTATTAACCTATTAATATTTATGTATTAAAATGATAATTTATATATAACTATATATATAATTAAATATTGAATCTGGATCTTAGTTATTAAAGGCGCACCGAGGCGCAAAAGGGTCTTGGAGCCTAGGCGCAAGGCTCAAGGCGCAGGCGCACGCCTGACGAAGGCAAGACGCAACCACATTCATTTTAAATAATCAACATCAACCATCATTTCAGCTACTTGATCAAATTCTTCATCTAGTATACAAATTAATTATTCATTATTATCATTTATATCTCTAAAAAAATAGAATCAATGTGGACACTTATATCATATCTAATCCTCAACGCATAATTATCTTTCACAAACACTAAATAAATAAATAAATTATTGAGTTACGCATTATTTTTTTCTTAATTTTTGAAGAAAAAAATTTACAGCAAAAATTTCACCCAGGTGCGCCTTTTATATTCTACTAGAATAATTCTCTAGGAAAGGGTCTATTTTTTAGCTCATCAGTCATTTGATCTTATTAATTATTCTAATGCTAAATGGGCTCATTCTCAAGATGTCAATCAATATACTAAATCCGACATGAAAAATCTAAACCATCATGTCCCCGACATCCGAAATACGTAACCATGATTACAAATTTACAATGTACATACACTACTTGAATAAGTCTCTAGGAAAGGTCCTATTTTTTACCTCATCGGTCATTTGATCTTATTAATTATTCTAATGCTAAATGGGCTCATTCTCAAGATGACAATCAATATACTAGAGGTTGTTATATGTTCTTCGGAGAACCATCAATATCTTAAAACAGTAAATAACAAAAAGTTGTGTCCAAATCAAATACTGAATTTGAACAATGTGCATTGGCTCAGCCTGGGACTAAATTGATCTAGCTTAAGAAGCAACTCAGTAATTTAGGGACCAACGTCAAAACCCATATTCTTTTTTTGTCCTCGCAATAAGACTTCAATTCATATTACGTGCAATCCTACTCTCCATAAGAGCTAAAAAGAATTAAAGTATTATCGGCATTTCATTCAGGATCATATAACTCAAAAAATCACAAAACTTCAGCATGTTTACTCCTGTTTACAAAAATTTCTTCCCTATTTGTTGTACATGCCTAACATATATGTATAATAGGCTATTACCTCAGCCACCTAATACAATCAAATTTTACCTGTTTACAACAATCTCTCAGTTACATGGATGGGCTCTGCGATCTAGGGATAGTTGTTCTCACTTATTTCAACTCAGGGCCCAATAAAAATTAAGTAAATCACAGTTAGTAATCCTGATTACAGCCCCGTTTGTGCAGCAGTAACAATACAATCAGCATGTTTACTCCTATTTACAAAAATTTCTTCCCTATTTGGTGTACATGCCTAGCATATATGTATAAGAGGCTATTACGGTATTACCTCATCTTCCTAATACAATCAAATTTTACCTGTTTACAACAATCTCTCTGTTGCATGGGCTCTGCGATCTAGGGATAGCTGTTCTCACTAATTTCAACTCAGGTCCCAATACAAATTAAGCAAATCACAGTTAGTAATCCTTATTACAGCTCAGTTAGGATCGACCCCAACATCAATTTTCGCGCACCTGTGTGTTTAGGATAGGGCAATAACAATGGCATGAACAAAGGACCATTTCGATAACCTATCGGGACGAAAATATGAGTAAATTAATTGAACTCTGAGAAAGGATTACTTACCGGGACGACGATAGCAAATCGGAGAAAGGAATGGGAAGAAGAGGGGTTACGGCGGCGGAGTGCGGCAGAGATCGCCTGAGAGACCTTTCGCCGGCGAGAGTGCGAAGCTGGGTTAAGGTTTGCAATCTATGGTTTGAAAAAAATGTGGAAATAAAAGAATCGCATCAGGAAAATTCTGGGAGATCTGGACCGTTGATCGGGAAACGGTTTGCATTCCATCGGATTTACAGATCGACGGATTGTGGCCGTTAATTTCAAAATGGACGGCCATAATTAGGTTCCCGTTAAAAGAGGGTTCGGATTTGGTCTTCGGCGTTAAAGTAGAGGGAACGTCTGGACAAACTGACATTGGACAAGTTTTAGCCACGAATAATATAAATAAAATAAATTACTATATTTCTTTTGTTTGTATTTTTGAAATTATTTTTAGGATTAATAAATAATAATTTGGAACTTTAAAAACCCCAAATAATTAGGAATTGTATACTCAAGACAGGAGTAGCACCATTTGTATGCTATAATGAATGTATCAGGGAAAAGATAGGAGTAACACCAATTGCAGAGAAGATGCAAGAAGCTCGACTAAGATGATTTAGACACGTACAAGAAGATCATTAGAGGCACGTGTTAGGCGTTGTAAGAATCTAGACACTAGACATGTTAAACGAGGCAGGGGTACACCAATAAAGACTTGGAATGAAACTAAAAGGAAAGACTTGAAATTATTTGTAGGATTATGACAAAAGATAGGGCACAATGACGACAATCCGACCCCACTTGTTGCAAGTAATCGATTTTTTTCCGGTCTGGAGAATCGGACCGTCTTAGCTCGTAGTCGAGCCAGACGCTCAATCAGTTAAAGAAAATCACGACAATGGACAAGAGACGTTTTTGACGTGGAAACCACGAAAAGGGTGAAAACCCACGTGACTGAAACTGTGCCGAGACAAAATCTACTAGCTTCTTGGAGTGTTACAAAGATTGTTTTGATCTCAGAAGGCGACAGACCACTACTCTATTACAAATACGGTAAATGAGGAAAAACAACTAAGTCTTCGGTGTAAAAGACGGGGTGCCGAGAAGAGAGATTCGAATGAAAAAAAAAAATAGAGCAAACAAAATACAAACAACAAGATTTACAGAGGTTCACCTATTGACCGGGCTACGTCCTCTCTCCCCTTCTCCCCTTTCTTCTTGTATTCACCAAAGTAAAAGATACAGATTACAAAGTTACAAGAATCAAACCGATCCTACCTCACACCTCTCTCTTTGGACAAGAAACGGACAGGGGAACCGCCGCCGGAAAACGCCTCTCAACTGCACTCCGAAACCTCCTCAGCCGAAAACCGCTCAGGAAAACTCAACCCTAAAATCGGGTTACACGTCTATAAATAGGCCACGGAACCGGAAACCGGATATCCGCACACCCGGTTACCATATATCAGAAATTTGGTCGTCGGGGGCTCGCCGCCCCCGGACTCCCGCATTTACTGGTACTTCAGTCATCGGAGCGGGTCACGCTCCGACGTCTCTAAGCTCATGTGGGCTAACCCGGTGTGAGAAACAAGAGAGTCGGAACAACTCCAACATTCGGAGCCTCAATGTAAGCGCTCTGATCTTGAGACGACACTGAGCTCGTGGAACTTTGGTGTGAGTGTTCCAGCTAGAAAATATTCTAAGTCCATGGAGCTTATGACGGTTGCGCTCTCGTTCACGCGGAGCCTAGATGGCAATGCGCTCGCAGATGCGGTTGACGTCACTTGAGATGTGATGGAACCGTAGCGCACGGAGAAGTCTAGATGTAGCGCACTCATTAATGCGGAGCCTAGATGGGAGCGCTCTCGCGGAGACGGTTGACGTCACATGTGGCGTAAGGGAACCATAGCACAAGGACAAGAGCAGAGCAAATTCCTGAGCGGAGAATCGACCTAAATCCACGAACTCCCTGGAAAACCTCAGAGTTATCTCTTACCTCTAGAGTTGCTTGACTTGAAATGAAGACCTGAGAGCCTATTTATAGTTTTCTGAAGGGACGCATTGGTAATTGCGTCGGGGTGTGATTTGTGCTAGCGAATGACGTCGCTCCGTTTCGATCACGTGGATCATCATTTTTGTCGAAATGACTGTAGTGCCCCTTTCCCTCTGGGCAGTTCGGGCAGCCTGAGCAAGGTTCCCGGCCGTCGCCGGCAGCAACTGCGAGGCACGCGCAGCGCACGTCCTCGCGAGGGGCGTCCACTCTAGGGCGCGGCCTGGGGGCCGCGAGGGTTGCGCGCGAGAGCGCGCTGGCAGCGGGGTTGAGCGCGCTGTTCGTACGTGCCCGGGCGTGGGCCTTGCATGTTCCCTTGGCTTCCCGGGTGCTTACGGTTCTCTACGTGTTGCTGGACTGGTTGGACTCACTTTCACTTAAATTGTCTTGGCTCAAAAATTTCATGGGGACCCTATCACCACTATAGTGGGATAAAAGCTTGAGTGTTGTTATTTTATACTCAAGGACAGTTCAATGGATAAAATTGAGGCTAAGAAAATTATCAATGGAAAAAAAGAATTAATATGATCTTTGATGGGGCCAAGTCCCCTTTATAATATATTTGGGATGCGATTAGCCCACTCTCTCATGATCTCACTATCTAATAGGGATCATGGGGGAACCAACGTACACGCGATCGACACACGATTTGCGTGCGCAGGATCATCTTCCTCGAACCATCCGGGGGCCGACCGTCGGGGCCGACCGTCGGGGCCGACCCCTCTCTCCCTATGTTGGTAGGTCGGCTCATGCTGTCCCGGTTACTGGCCGGCGGAAGCTGCACCGTGTGGCCGCAAGGCGCGGTGCTCCCGCCGGGCACCGCGGCTGGCGGAGGGCCTTCCCTCCCATCGCCACCGCAGGAGGGGCCGGGCGCGGCCGGCAACGCCTTGCCCCTTTGTGGGGAAGTCTTGGTTGGCCACCTTTGTGAAGACCCTTTTTTCGGGCTTTTCAAATAATTCGATAAACGAACATGTTTTCAATAAATAAGGTCGCAACATCACAATACAAAGAGCATGAACCTCAGAAATCTTATTCATTCATTTGGTTATATGCATTCTACGATTAAGAGACTACAAGTATTCATCTATACTTAATACAAGATTCACAATCGGGATTGGTACACGAGGCTTTGTGCATTTCACGTGCTTCTTCAATGCCTATAAAGATCTTCAACCATACCTTCACCATCTCTTCCAGTAGAATCTCTTTTCGAGTACTCACAGTGGTTCCTGTTGCCTAAAAAATGGGTCACAATGGGTTAATCATAAAAATTATGACTAAGTGAAAAATGTATTTCGTGAATAGTTATACATGCAAATAATGGAAGATAGCAATATGCATACATTACAATAAATCATCAATTTTATTTACTCTCAATACTGAATCTTAACTTGCCCCTTAATTTTAGTTATATAAAACAAGAAATGCTCAGCTATGCAAACTTGAATTGACCACACTCCCGAAGGACAAAATTGTAGGCTCATCCCTACTGGTGAATCCATCAATAGATGCCTCTATATCATAAGATTTGAATCCTTCACATTTTCTTATGCAGAGTTTTAAATTAATTCTTATCTTGATCGTAATTTTTGTGAAAACAGGAGTTTTTAATAAAATAATCCCATCAAAAATATGTATCGCGTTTATGTTTTTTCCTCGTCCACATTTATTTCATAGTGATATATCATTGAGTTAAACTCATATGCACGTGTAATGTTTATTTTATAAAGTAAAATAGAAATAAGAAATTACGTGAATAAAACTTAATTCAAGAAATAAGAATATCACCAAAGCCTTGCTTTTATCTGTATTATTGTCACGATTATCTTGCGACAACATTCTCTTGTTTTTGGGCCTCGGAAATCACTGAAATTATACGCACTTTTATTTGGGTTGCGTCACTTGATATTCGTAGCATTAAGGTTTTTTAAAAAACCTTTATAATTCGTTTAAATCTGAAATTCAAAATAAACGGCAAAAAAATGTCTACAAGAGCTATTCAATCAAAACAGTCATCAACCGAGACTGTGAATCTCAACCTTAGTCATCCAAACGGTACAAAATAGCCAAAATAGCTCTTAGATTGCTCTTAAATTAGTCTCCAAAATATGCAAATCAGGACCTAAAATGAAACAAAGCTTTTGTTGCCTAAAACAAACCCTTAATATGGCTAACCAACATAAAATCAGCATAAAACGACTTTCATAAGGACTGTTATCCAGCAAATAAAAAAAAATATGAATGTCCAGCATAAAATCCAGCTCCTAAAATTTATATCCAGCAAACAAATAAATAAAATCAGCACCCCAATACTCAAAGAGCCCAAACGGGTAAGTAAAATAGCCAATTAAAGACGTAATAATCAAACCAGTTAAATGGGGGAAGAGAAGGGCATCTCACATCACAGCAGCTACACAAAAGTAGCTCGGGAGCAGCAACAAGGAGCAGCAGTAGCTCGGGAGTAGCAGAGGGAAGCAGTAGTAGCAGGGAGTAGTAGCAAACCCTAAGCGACACAGCAGAATCGGCGCCACAATAGAATAGACGACGCAACAAAATCGATGGCACAGTAGTGATAGCTCAGAAGTAGTGTCGACTCATCAGCACAGAGATAAAGCCGGGGAGAAGAAAAAGAAGAAGAAGAAGCAGGTAGTCGCAGAAGTAGATTAGCGACAGGAAGAAATAGTCAAAAGAGTAGAGTTGAAAGTGCGGGAGAAGCAAAAGCTCGTGCTCACTTTTGTAACAAAGGGTAAGCGGTTAGCGGCAAGAAAAGGCCACAGTGTGAACCATGTGCCATCCAAACCAACCCCAAGAGCCAACATGTGGCATAGCCAAGTGACAATTCCAGCTAACACCACACTAACCATCACACCAAACCCAAACCAATCAGCCCAAAAATTTCAGCCAGCAACCAAGTCAGCCAACCCAGCATAGCCAGCCCACCTCCAAAGGTAGCCCACAACTCAGTATACCCAAGCCCATATAATAATTATAATGTTTTGACTATTGATACCCACAAAAAGAACTTAAAGCAAATTTAACAAATATAATGAAACAGAAAAACACAAATTATTCAAAAATTTTCGATTTGCCTAAAATTATTTGGCGCATTTTTGAGTCGTCATAATTTTTCCCTCCTTAAAGGGTTTTCTTCCTCGAAAACAAACTTTTATGAATTGATACTTGATAAAGATGTCCATTATCGCTTTCCTCGGATCTTGATCCTTGCTGAACTTCACGTTCTTCTCGAATCTCTTGATGACGTCGAATGGAATAAACTTAGAGGTTTATATACATAAGTTTTAAATTATGTTACATTCTTAACTTATGTTATGACTTTGTACTGTCTATGCCATAAATTATTGAAAAACCGTTCTCTCTGATACCAAGTTGTGAAGACCCTTTTTTCGGGCTTCTCAAATAATTCGAGAATCGAACATGTTTTCAATAAATAAAGTCGTAGCATCACAGTATAAAGAGCATGAACATCAGAAATTTTTTCATTCATTTGCTTATTTACATCTGACGATTAAGAGATTACAAGTATTCATCTATACTTAATACAAGATTCACGATCGGGATTGGTACACGAGGCTTTGTGCATTTCATGAGCTTCACCAATGCCTATATCTTCAACCATGCTTTCGTCATCTCTTCCGGTGGAATCCCTTTTCAAGAACTCGGAGTGGTTCTTGCTGCCTAAAAAATGGGTCCATAATGGGTTAGTCATAAAATTATGACTAAGTGAGAAAAGTATTTCTTAAATAGTTATAGATACAAACAATGAGAGATAGCAATATGCATATATTACAATAAATTATCAATTTAATTTACTCTTAATACTGAATCTTAACTTACCCTTAATTTTAGTTACATAAAATAGGAAATGCTCGTGTTTGCAAACTTGAATTGGCCACACCACCGAAGGGCGAAATTGTAGGTTCATCCCTACCGGTGAATCCATCAGTAGATGCCTCTACATCATAGGATTTGAATCCTTCACATTTCCTTATGCAGGATTTTAAATTAATTCTTATCTTGATCGTAATTTTCGTGAAAACATAAGTTTTTAATAAAATAATTC
Organism: Platanthera zijinensis; assembly: GCA_039513925.1. Classification (NCBI taxonomy): domain Eukaryota; kingdom Viridiplantae; phylum Streptophyta; class Magnoliopsida; order Asparagales; family Orchidaceae; genus Platanthera; species Platanthera zijinensis. Next base: position 177,428,251 of record CM077090.1, on the reverse strand, counting down.
TCTCAGAAATATGTATCGCGTTTATGTTATTCCCTCGATCACATTTATTCCATAGCGATATATTATTGAGTTAAACTCATACACAGACAATGTTTATTTCATAAAGTAAAACAAAAATAAGAAATTACGTGAATAAAACTTAATTCAAGAAATAAGAATCTCACCAAAGCTTTGTCTTTATTTGTATTATTGCCACGAGCCTTGGAAATCCCTGAAATTATACGCACTTGTATTTAGGTTGCGTCACTTGATATTCATAGCATTAATGTTTTTAAAAATACATTTATAATTCGTTAAAATCTGAAAGTGAAAATAAACGACAAAAGAAATGTCTATAAGAGCTATCCAACCAAAACAATCCTCAACCGAGACTGTGAATCTCAACTTTAGCCGTCTAAACGATGCAAAATAGCTAAAACGACTCTTAAATTGCTCTTAAATTAGTCCCCAAAATATGCAAATCAGGACCAAAAATAAAACAAAGCTCTTTTTGTCCAAAACAAGCCCTCAATATGGCTAACCAACTTAAAATCGGCTTAAAATGACTTTCATAACGACTATTATTCAACAAATAAAAAAAAATATAAATGTCCAGCATAAAATCCAGCTCCCAAAATTTATATCCAGCAAACAAATAAATAAAATCAGCACCCAAATAGTCAAAGAGCCCAAACGGGTAAGTGAAATAGTCAATTAAAGACGTAATAACCAAACTAGTAAAAGGGGGAGAGAAGGGCAGCTCACATCACATTAGCTACACAGAAGTAGCTCGGGAGCAGCAGTAAGGAGCAGCAGCAGCTCGGGAGCAGCAGAAGGAAGCAGTAGCAGCATGGAGTAGTAGCAAGCCCTAAGCGGCACAGTAGAATCGACAACGCAACAAAATCGGCGCCACATTAGTGATAGCTCAGAAGTAGTGTCGACTTATAGAAGCACAAAGAGAAAGCCAGGAAGAAGAAGAAGAAGGAGAAGCAGGCAGTCGCAGAAGCAGAGCAGCGGTAGGAAGAAATAGTTGCAGGAGCAGAGCAGCGGCAAAGCTGAAAGTGCGGGAGAAGCAACAACTCGAGCTCACTTTTATAACAGAGGGTAAGCGGTCAGTGGCAAGAAAAGGACACGGTGTTAACAAGGTGTCATCGAAACCAATCCCAAGAGCCAACATATGGCATAGCCAAGTGACAATTCCAGCTAACACCACACCAACCAGCACACCAAACCCAAGCCAATCAGCTCAAAAATTTCAGCCAACAACCATGCCAACCAGCCTAGTATAGCCAGCCCACCTCCAAAGGCAGTCCACTACTCAGTATACTCAACCCCACATAATAATTATAATGTTTTTGATATTGGCACCCAGAAAAGAACTTAAAGCAAATTTAACAAATATAATGAAATGGAAAAACACGAAAATTATTCGAAAATTTTTGATTTGCCTAAAATTATTTGGCGCATTTTTGGTTCGTCACAGCCTCCTACTCAGGTTGGCTCCGGCCGACCGCGTTTTACGGCCGGCCGGTGCCGAGCTTTGCGGTCAGAGCCGCGCCCGGTGCACCGTCCTGATGCGGCCAGTCAACCCTCGCCGGCCGCCGGCTGCACCCTTGGTCGGTGCCGCGCCAACGACCTACCGGCTCCGCCGAGGACGACCGCCTCTCTTTCCCTCTTGGGTTGCCTTCCCCGCCGTCCAATCATTTTGCCACGATCACAGTCGTTTGGTGCATAAGTAACTACCCACGTAACCACCTTCGGTGGTATGAGAGACATATTTTTAGTAAGGGGCTACATCTAGTAAAATTAAATATACAAGTAGTATTCCCTCCAAAAAACTATACTCATGGTTATGATATTGGTGGTTACGGTGTGCAGATAGCTGCATAACCACCGTAACCACCTTCTGGAGGCTATAAAAAGACCCTCATGCTTTCTCATTTCTCATCTTTTCTCTCCTCTATTTTTTTCTCCTCAGGCCAGAGCTATGCCGGATATATCCTTCGAGCCACCTTGAATCCACCTTGGAGCTCTCTTTGAGCCACTGCTCCACTGTCAGAATTCTCCTACAGGCCTCCTCTTCACCGGAGACTCGCCTAAATCCACGAGTGTGCAGCAAGAGGGGAAACCCTACAATATCAAGCGCTCGTTCGTACGCATCGCCAAAGCAACAATCCTCAAGCGAAGCAGCCTGCTGCTCGCCGCAAGCTTAAGTCTCTCTTTCTCTCTTACCACCAAAGTATAACGAGGAGCGGCATGTCGCCCTCGATTCTCCAAGAAAGTTGTAACTGCAAGCAGATAGTGAATTTTGACCGGTACAGACTCAGGTGAGTGGTTTTTTACCCAGTTGAAGAGTTTTTCCACTTCAAAACCACGTGTGTATAATTTCTCTCTTATTGATTGTGTGCGCGTTCGACTGCTCTGAGAGCTGAGGAGGTCCAAGTTATTCCGATTTGACCGGGGAGTCGAGTTTGGTCGCAACAGTTTGACGTCGTTTGTGAGAAACGAGTTCCCAACATCCATAGAATACAATGCCCTTTACACAGCGATACTCGTGACTTGCTCTCATAGCCAGAAGGAGCACCCAATCCACCAACAGATCACCTAATGGAGGATGCGTAAAGCCGGCTCCCTCTCACTCACTTATCAACGCGACCCTTGGTGGGGAGGCTGCTCTCCTGACCGTAGCCACCTTGGAAGGGGTGGATGCAGCATATGGAGGAGCGTCAGGTCGAAATGCTCGCCGTCCTTCAGAATATCGCAACTCCTCCTCAGCCACCCGCGCCGGCTAATCCCCTGCCTCCGGCTCAGGATCGTGTTCCGCCTCAGCAAGCCCCCCACGAGGAGAATGAATCTGAAGAATTTTCCAACGTCGCTAGTTCCACTCACCTCGCTCATTGGGGCGCTGGGGGCAGCGGCCGACATTTTCCAGAAGAAATAGCTCTCGCACCTCCGGTGAAATGCTCACTCACGAAGAGATTCGTGAGATGATTGTCCTGGAATACGAACAACTTGAGCAACGTGACGTCCTAGCACTGGGCAGCCTGCAGCTTGGTCAACGTGACGCGCACACGATCGCAGGCCTGGCCTAGACGTTGGGCCAGGCACCCGGCAGACAGCAGCCTAGACTGAGCATGGCCCAGCCTAAGCCCCACATTAGAAATGGGCAGGCAAACAACACCTGTGCTGCTGACATGTGTTGCAACAACACATGCTTCTACATTTATTAGCCGCCTAGCAGTGCCGGCTAATAAATTGAATAATTGATTTTTGCGTAGTGAAGACGGGAATCTCTTGTTATATATATTTAATATAAATATAATATATTATAATTTTAATATAATACCATTTATAAGTTAGTTGTTTCGCCTTTGAGGTTTAGCCATAACTTTTTATAAAAAGTTAAAAACTGTTATTATTTTATTTTAATTTAAAAAAATTATAAAAAACCAAACAATCATGAATCATAAGACCGTTTTCACGTTTTGACATTTTTTCGGCAATTGAAAATCGTGCATCTCAAGTGCCGTTTGCTCGCATCGATCACGGCTCTATTTGTTTGGGCGTTTCGATTATCTGTTTTAGGCAAACGCCGTCGGAAGGAGGGTAAACAAATGAACCTCCAGCGACGTTTGCTCCGTTTCCACCCGTCCGCCTTGAGAAACGCCCCAAAAAGCTCCATTTGGAGCAGCCACCTCCCCCCTCCGATTTGAACACTTCGTTTCCACCCGCCGGATCAATCCGCCACCGCCGAACCAAATGGAGCCGACTTCTCACAATGAAACGACTTTTCCTCAAAGAGCAAATCCAGCGACTAAAAATTGGGGAGCACAAGCATCGTGAACAAGTATAAGAGCACTTCAACAAGATTCACGTAAATGATGAGTTGAAAGCTAAATGTCAGCATTGCGCGAAAGTACTCACAACAAAATATAATACAACACAGATGCGTCATTTGAAAGCTTGTTTGGACAAAAAAGCACCAGAGTCGAGTCAAACACAAATATCTTCAGTTGCGCAAATTTGGACCTACGATCAAGCTAGACAACGAAAGTTGCAAATGAAGAATGTAATTATATGTGGATTACCCTTCAACCGTTACGACAACGAGGACAAAACATCATACATACACAGCTATTGGAGTCCATCCCCTAATGAGAAGGAAAACCGATCAGATTCTGGAGCTGTGCCGTTGGAGAATTTGTTGCTACAAATTTTGCAGAGTTCTGACACTACTGTCTGACGGTAACCCTACTGCAGACGGTAGCATATCTTCGTGATGATTGCAGTGTGTCGACATGACTGTGTTCATGTCGCCGTATGGTCCATATCAGTGTGACCATATCGTCGTGACCAGGTTCCGATATATGGCGAGGTGGATCAGGGCAATATCTTGTCGCTTGTTGTATGTAGTCGTGACAACCTTCATATGGTCGAGATGAGTCTCCGGTAACGTCGGGATGGCCCCTTTTGGATCTTGATGAGCTATTGGGGCTTGATGGCTACCGTCGGGCGGTAGCGGATGAACACTGCTTCGTAAAGCTCACGATTTCTATCATCAGATCAATTTGGAGGCTGATATAAGGGCCAAGATGTGTTCGTCCCTTTGCCCTAAATAGGCATAGAGGCTCGACATAATCAATTAATCTCATTTTGAGCAGTCATTTGGCAAAACCAGAGAGAAGAAACAGAGCTCTTTGCTGCCATTGTTGTCGGAGGAGTTCTTTAGAAGGAAGAACAAGTTTCTTATCACTGATGTTCTTTGTCTTCCTTGTAAGGAGTTTTTGTTCATCATATCTTCATTTGCTTTTGGCGTTCCAGAAGAGATTTGAGTTTGTTTTTTTTTTCTTGAAAAAAAATTATTTCCACCATGGGTTGTGAGAGAGGATTTAATCTGTGAATTTGGGGATTTAGATTGGGCAAACCTAGAAGTTCTTGCCTTTTTTCCTTCATTGCTTTAGAGAGGGTTTTTCACGTAAAATATTTGTGTTCTCTGTACATGATTTTTTGTCTTTGTTGTGTAATTACATTTTTTGTGTGCTCAGTTACGCAAGCGCAATTGAGATTTCTGTTTTTCAATAAAGTGGTGTCAAAGCGGGGTTCGTCTCAGACCATCAGGCTATTAAGAGAAGATGGAGCTTGCAACAAGGATGATTAACTTGAACGACAATAAATGGAGCTTTTGGAAGCCACGGATGGAAGATCTTTTGGTATTGTAAAGATCTTCATACTCCATTGTTGGGAAGACTGTATACCATATTGGATGATGACGAGTGAACGAGAATGGATCAGAAGGCAGTTAGATTCATTCGATATTGATTTGATGAATCTATTTTTCATCATGTCTTTGGGCTTGCAAAGCGGGTCGATTCGGTTCGGTTTTAGGTAAAATCGAAACCAAACCGAATAGCTTCGGTTTTTTACACTCCCAAAACTGAAACCGAACCGAAACCAATTGGTTCAGATCGGTTCGGTTCAGTTTTTTAACATCGGTTCGATTTTCCATCAAACTATGCGTTGTTTATCCTTTATATTTTTAATGTTGGATTTAAAATGTAATTATAAAATCAGACTATGGGCCAATAGTTGTTTTTTCAAGTAATTATCTGATGAAGATTGAGATGAAGATTAATGGTGGTGATTTGAAATTTGTAGAATGCATTTATATTTAATTGATCAATCTTACAATAATTAAGAAGCAGTAGGAAGATCTCAAAGAATGGAGATCTTGTTGTATTTTTAATTATACTGAATAAAAACAAGCCTTTAATCCGCATGCCCTCCATTATCAGCCAACTGTTTTTTAAGTTAAGAACTTTTGAACTAATCAATCCCCAACCACTGGCGATGCATGAGTCATGAGCAAAGAGGCCGAAGAATCCAAAAATCTTGGTGAAGAAATATGAACTAATTACAGTAAAAATGTAAAATATAACAGCCATATAATCCTTTATGTAGGAAATCTCAATATCTCATACCACAGACCGCTCTTTCCTCAGACTGGTCTTTCAAGTGTTTCGTTTTGCACGTCACCTCATTATGATTCGGTTTTTTTTGTTTTCCGAACCTAAAAATCGAAATCGAATCAATTTTGATCGGTTTTTAGCCTTCATAAACCGAAACTGAACCGAACTAATCGGTTCAGTGTGAAATTTGGTTCGGCTGAATCGGTTCGGTGCAGTTCGGTATGTTTCGGTTTTCCGTGTAAACCCTACATGTTTCCACTGAGTCATTGACCCAGGCTTTATGGAAGAAGCTATAAGCGCTGTACGAGTGGAAGACATTGATCAATAAGACTTTCTTAATCAAGAAGTTTGTGAACTTAAGTACACGGAAGGTTCTCAGATGAATAACCATCCAAACCTTGCCCAGAACATCATCAAATAGTTGGAAACCTTGAAGTTTACCTTGGGGGATGAGTTGTAAGTGTTGAAATTGAGATTCGGTTTCACCTACAGTTCAGACCCAGGGGTGTAGCTCACACCTACATCTCCTAAGCCGTCCCTTGGTGAGAGACCTGAATTTGGAAAATGACCCTCGACTCTAGCGTGGAGGTCCCACCTCACATCCGAAAGACTTTTGAGATCTCCCCCTCCCTAGCCAATGCTGAGCTAGGTGCCTTGGAGGATGAAAGAACAAGATGAAGATTGGTGAAAACGGATCCCTCTCCAAGGCACCCCAAAGATCTATTTATAGATATCTGAAAACGGCCTGCAAATAGCCGACACCCGCTGCTCAAAGATTACTGAAATACCCTGGGCTGGCCTGCCAACAACCAAACTTCGCTATTTTGAACAGCTATTCGCAGCCCACCAGGGGCAAAACAGCAGACCCTCAAGCCGGGCGAGCTGCTCAAGCCGGACGAGACCTAGGCCGGGCAAGACCTCCAGCCGGGCGAGATCCTCAAGCCAGGAGAGACCCTCAAGGGGCCGGGCGAGAGCTCCATGGTGTCTCTAGATGACAGTGGCGTCGCCGGGCAACACCCCAAAAAGGTCGGGGCGGGTGTTGGCTTGCCACCACACCCGCCCCTCCTGATTAACAAGGGTCGGGGGCGGGTGCCGACCTCCTACCACACCTGCAACCTGAAATAGGGCCGGAGCGGGTGCCGGCCTCCCGCCGAACCCGCCCACTGAGATAGGGCTGGGGCGGGTGCCGACCTCCTGCCATACCCGCCCCCTGAGATAGGGCCGGGGCGGGTGCCGACCTCCCAATGCACCCACCCCCTAAAATAGGGCCGGGGCGGGTGCCAACCTCTTGCCTCACTCGCCTCCTAAAAAGGGCCGGGGTAGGTGCCGGCCTCTAGCCGCACCCTCCCCCTAAAATAGGGCCGGGGGTGGGGGGGGGGGGGGGTGGGGGGGGGGGGGGGGGGGCTGGGGGTGGGGGGCTGGGGGGGGGGGGGGGGGGGCGCCGACCTCCCGCCGCACCTGCCCCCCCTGAAATAGGGCCGGGGCAGGTGCCGCTCTCCCGCCGCCCCCTTTGCCCCCTTAGCCTTTGGGTTCACTTGTCCTAGACCATTCTCTGGATTACACCTTGCACTTGCTTGGGGACCCCACTCCGCGAATACGGGGTTGTACACAATCCCCGCTCTTTTTGAGGAAGTTCCACACTGGGAAAGAAATGTCCAACCCAACATATTCACTGAGTGTAGCACTATTGGAGCTTAAAATACTTGGCCTCTCCGAGGGGTCAACCTGCCATGCCAGCTAACGGGAGCCTGGGTGGTGAGATCCCCTCCGGGTAGAATTTACTTAACCTCCCCGAGGGGTCAACCTGTCCTACCAACAAATGGGAGCCTGGATGGAGAGATCCCCTCAGGGTAGAATTCACATAACCTCCTTGAGGGGTCAACCTGCCATGCCAGCTAATGGGATCCTAGGTGGCGAGAACCCCTTGGGGTAGGATTTATCTCGGGACTCTACCCCCAAGGAACATTTGACTCATCCAGCTAGTGAGAGCTTGGGTAAGGAGATACTCTCGGGGTTGGAACCTTCTATCCACCGAGGCACATTCAACCCATCCAGCTAGTGGGATCCTGGGTGAGGAGATCCTCTCGGAGGTCGGTTCCTTCTCTCCACCGAGGCACATTTGACCCATCTAGCTAGTGAGAGCCTAGGTGAGGAGATCCTCTCAGGGTTGGAACCTTCTCTCCACCGAAGCACATTCGACTCATCCAGCTAGTGAGAGCTTGAGTGAGGATATCCTCTCGGGAGTCGGTTCCATCTCTCCACCGAGGCACATTCGACTCATCTAGCTAGTGAGAGCCTGGGTGAGGATATCCTCTCGGGGGTCGGTTCCTTCTCTCCACGGAGGCACATTCGACCCATCCAGCTAGTGAGAGCCTGGGTGAGGAGATCCTCTAGGGGGTTGGTTCCTTCACTCCATCAAGGCACATTCGACGCATCCAGCTAGTGGGAGCCTAGGTGAGGAGATCCTCTCGGGGGTCGATTCCTTCTCTCCACCGTGGCACATTCGACCCATCCAACTAGTGAGAGCCTGGGTGAGGAGATCCCCTCGGGGTTGGAACCTTCTCTCCACCGAGGCACTTTTGACCCTTCTAGCTAGTGGGATCCTGGGTGAGGAGATCCTCTTGGGGGTCGGTTTCTTATCTCCACCGAGGCATATTCGACCCATCTAGCTAGTGAGAGCCTGGGTGAGGAGATCCTCTCGGGGTTGGAACCTTCTCTCCACCGAGGCACATTTGACCCATCCAGCTAGTGAGAGCCTGAGTGAGGAGATCCTCTTGGGGTCTGAACCTTCTCTCCACCGAGGCACATTCGACTCATCCAGCTAGTGAGAGCCTGAGTGAGGAGATCCTCTTAGGGGTCGGTTCCTTCTCGCCACTGAGGCACATTTTACCCATCCAGCTAGTGGGAGCTTGGATGAGGAGATCCTATCGGGATGAGAACTTACTACCGAGGCACATTCGACCCATCCAGCCAGTGAGAGCCTTGGTGAGGAGATCCTCTCGGGGTTGGAACCTTCTTTCCATCGAGGCACATTCGACTCATCCAACTAGTGAGAGCCTTGGTGAGGAGATCCTCTCGGGGGTTGGTTCCTTCTTGATATAGTAAGTCGTGTCAGGTTCTCTGAACCCCTCTGGAATGGGAGCTAAGACAATCAGCTCGCTGAAGGGTGAACCCCTACTTGGTGGTCTTGTATGCTCCACTCGCGTGACCTGCTCACCTGGGAGGCTAGCACTCGCCGGACTGGAGAATAACTCAAGACCGATAAGGTCTCGCTCGAACCCCTCTCCCATCCTTTCCTTCCGGGCCGTCTTCCTGATGCACTTTCTTCTATCCCTCCTGGGGTCATCTCGCCTAGAAACCTGGGAGCTATCTCACCGAGACTCCTGAGAGCTGTCTCCCTAAGACCCCTGAGAGCTATCTCACCGAGACCCCTAGGAGCTGTCTCGCTGAGATCCCTGGGTGTTATCTCGCCGAGACCCCTGGGAGCTAGTTCCTAGGGGGTGGGAGTTGAGCAGTCACCCCGAGGAGCAATACTGCACAGCATCTCCATGATGCCTTGGATGGATGCCATGAATACTTCCCTCCCTACAAAGGGTACTGGGTTATGGAGCTCGTTAGAGTCATCACCACCTCCATGATCTCCCGCCATGGAACTTGCTTAGGAACTTCTATATGAGCCGCGGTCCACACTCACTACACCAAAATGTTGAAACCGAGATTCGGTTCCACATAGAGTTCAGACCTAGGGGTGCAGCTCACACCTACTTCTCCCAAGCCGTCCCTTGGTGAGAGACTTGAATTTTGAAAATGACCCTTGGCTCTAGCATGGAGGTCCCACCTCACACCCGGAAGACCTTTGAGATCTCCCCCTCCCTAGCCAATGTTGAGCTAGGTGCCTTGGAGGATGAAGGAAGAAGATGAAGATTGGTGAAAACGGATCCCTCTCCAAGGAACCCCAAGGGACTATTTATAGATTTCTGAAAATGAATTGCAAATAGCCGACACCCACTGCTCTAAAATTATTGAAATACCCTGGGCTGGTCTGCCAATAGCCAAACTTCACTATTTTGAATAGCTATTCGCAGCCCACCATGGGTAAAATAGCAGACCCTAAAGCCGGACAAGCTGCTCAAGCCAGGTGAGACCTAGGCCGGGCGAGACCTCCAGCCGGGCGAGATCCTCAAGCTGGGCGAGACCCTCAATGGGTCGGGCGAGAGCTCCATAGTGTCGCCAGACAATAGTGGCATCGCCGGGCAACACCCCAAAAAGGTCGGGGCAGGTGTTGGCTTACCATCACACCCGCCCCTCTTGATTAACAAGGGTCGGGGGTGGGTGTCGGCCTCCTATTGCACCCTCCCCCTGATTTACTGGGGCCGGGGCAGGTGCCGGCCTCTCACTGCACCCGCCCCCTAAAAAAAGGCCAGGGAGGTTGTCTACCTCCTGCCGCTCCCGCTCCCTGAAAAGGGCTGGGACAGATATTGGCCTCCTGCCGCACCCGCCCCCTGAAATAGGGCGGGGGCAGGTGTCGGCCTTTCGCCGCACCCGACCCCTGAGATAGGGCCGGGGTGGGTGCCGGCCTCCCGCCACATCTACCTCCTGAGATAGGGTCGTGGCGGGTGTCGACCTCCCACCGCACCGGTCCCCTAAAATAGGGTTGGGGAGGGTGCCAGCCTCCCGTCGTACCCAACCCCCAAAAAAGGGTCGGGGCGGGTGCCGGCCACCCGCCACACCCGCCCCCTAAAATAGGGTCGGGCCGGGTGCCGACCTCCCGCCGCACCCGCCCCCCTGAAATAGGGCCGGGGCGAGTGCCGGCCTCCCGCCGCACCCGCCGCACCCACCCCCCTGAAATAGGGTCGGGGCAGGTGCGGGCCTCCTACCGCACCTCCCCCCTTTGCCCCGTTAGCCTTTGGGCTCACTTGTCCTGGACCATTCTCTGGATTACACCTTGCGCTTGCTTGGGGACCCCACTCCATGAATATGGGATTGTACAGTAAGCATTGATAGCACTTAGATACTTTTTAGATATTTGGGAAACTCTGGTGGTATCGTTGAGCAATTCGGCACCTGATCACATTGTGTTAATGGAGATGATGACGAGCTGTCTTCTGAATGAGGAACTAAGAAGGAAGGATTCTGGAGCCTCTACATCAGATGCCCTTCTCATGGAGGGAAGATGCATGCCAATGAAGAAAAAGGGTAATCAAAGGGCAAACTCTAATGTAAGTCTAGAGGTAAGTCCAAAAAGGATATCAAAAGTTATTTTTACAAGAAGGACTGTATTAAGTTGCAAAGAGATCAGAAGGGAAAGTCAAAGGAGGCCGGAGAATCAAGTGATGGTGCAGGTGAGGCCTCGATTGCGGGAGGATGAGTCACCGTGCTTACATTGTAATGGAGAGGTTTACTAAGAGTGTGTTCACACAGATTGGGTAGTGGCTAGCGGTGCATCTTACTATTGCACTCCTTACATAGATTACTTCTACTCATATGTTGATAGAGATCTTGGCATTATTCAGATGGCAAATGTCAGTGTGTTGTGTAACACCCCTATCCGTCGCATAGCATATAGCAGTAGGTCCGGCCGGGGCCCGACGCCATATACTACGGACAGACCGGAAGGTTACGAATATGGACAACCATTCCAACAAATTTAACAACAACGTCCTACACAACGCATTCTAACGGAAGCATTTTAAAGTTAAACAAAGAACCCATAAAGGCATGAATGTCCACTAGTAATAAAATACCACAAAGGAATGACGAACATGAAAATACACAAAAGAGTTCACGGCCTTAAGGCCTTACAAAAGTGTTCGCTTAACAAGATAGCGTCTTTCATACATCGGCGCGCAGGCCGGCCATACATGAATATGAAAAAGCTAATAACTAAGCCTTCGAGGGCTGGCGCTGCAACTTGGGCTTTAGCCCGCTATTTACCGCTTGGCTCCGCAGCAGCACCTGTAGAAAGCAATCCACCCAAGAGGTGGCAATACAAAAGGGCAACGGTCAGCAAAGCTGACCAAATTATAACGACCCCGTCCCGTTTCTCGGGACGGCGGTGCTCCTTCCCTGCATATAAAAATACCATAGCAATTCTATAAAGTATTCTATTCGCCACAAGTGTCAGCACGCACGGCCGCACACTCCGTGCTCTCAGGGCACTAATCGGTGAACCCGGTCCGGACCCAGTCCGACACCGCGGTTCCACCACCATCCCTCGGATGGCAACTCTCGTGAGCATTTAGCCCTTTCAGCCGAAGCCTAGGCCCATTTCCAGCCTCCCGGGAAGTCCCATGTACTTTAGGTCGCTTCTACCGAGACCACTTGGAATGGGTAGAGTTCCACCCGCCCGTTGCTCACTTCACCACGGCCATTTAGCCATCGGTGCGGGCCAAGTTTCTCCTCATTCCCACAATCGATCAAAACACGCACATAACCCCGTTATGTACCGATTTGCCCTCCAAGGCAACATCGTGGCGGCAATGCGATTCCGCCCAAGCTTTTCGGGTACGCCTCGAGGTTAACCCCCAAGGATCCCTGTATGCAATCTACCGCGTAGAAATTTCGGAAAACTAAAATCATCGGCGCGGAGTCTTCTCCGGCCATGCAATGCAAACATCACCGATCCGGGTTAAACCCGAATAGGCTTCACACACAATGCCTACGCCCGTACTCCGATTCCGGGCTCTAACAACGGGGACTTTACATATCTACCCGAAGGGATTCCGCGCCTCAACGCTCACTCGCGAGAGGGGGATTTCCCCATGCATAGAAAGAAGGGCGACTACACATGCCCTATGAAGAGGATCGTTACCCTCGTAGATTTCCGTGTGCTCGCCATGAAGATGTAGACGGATGGAAAGCTTCGCCTCGCCCTTGCCTTCGAGGATCTGGACTCGGATCGCGAGTCGGTGCTCCGGTGCTCCGCCGGCGGCCGGAACTTTGCTCCTCCTCCTCTTGGCTCTCACCTCTCTCTAAGAGTTTAGAAAGAGAAAGGTAGGGTTGAAATGAGGGAATTCAGCCCCAAACTCAACCCTAATACCCCCTTGGTTAACCCACAGCCGTTAGATCCAACATAAAAGATCCGGATGGCGCGGATTCAACCCAAAATATCAGTTACGCCGATCGACACGGGTCCTGACACGGCCGTGTGCCACGGGCCGTGTTACCTGGAGCTTCAGGAACGGTCGTCGGGCTTCATGAACACGGCTTCGAACACGGCCGTGTTCGAGGCCGTGTGCCCCACACACGGCTTGAGACACAGCCGTGTGTCTCAGGCCGTGTCCTTCTCTGACTCGAGACTGCACAAAACCACCAAAGACCACTGAACACGGGTAGGCACACGACCGTGTGCCTGGCCGTGTGCCCCTGTTCAGGCCTCCAAAAGTGCTGTTTGATCGCCCCGCGATCATCTCCGAGGTTGGGGTCTTACAACTCCCTCCCCCTTAAGAGAATTTCGTCCCGAAATTAAGAACAGAGACTACACCAAAAAGAAATAAACATAACGAGTACCTGAGGGGAACAACTCAGGGTACTCCTCGCGCATTGTCTGCTCTCGCTCCCAAGAGAGCTCCTCGCGTCCGCAGTTATCCCAACGGACCTTCACCATTCTGATTTCCTTGTTCCGAAGCCGCTTGACTTCGAAATCCTCAATAGATATGGGCTTGACTTTCGTTGTCAATCCTTCCTCAACCGGTACTTGGTCGGCCGCTAACACCTGCGAAGGCTCTTGCACTGCCTTCCGCAAAACCGAGATGTGGAATACATCATGCAAAGCACTCAACTCTGCTGATAACCTCAACCTATAAGCTGCTTCTCCGATCCACTCCAGAATCTCATATGGCCCAAGGTATCTCGGACTCAACTTTTTCAAGCGTCGAATCCGTGAGACACCCTTGAACGGCTTGATCTTCAAGTACACCCAATCGCCAACACTGAATTCCACGTTCCTATGCTTGGCATTATAATACTTGGCTTGCCTATCCTGGGCAATCCGCAACCGCTCCCGTATAGTATGCACTAAAGAAGTGGCATCTTCAATGTCTTGACGCTGATAAAGCTTGGACTCACCCGTTTCTAACCACGACAACGGCGTGCGACATTTTCTTCCGTAAAGAGCTTCGAACGGCGCCATCTGAATTCTTGCTTGATAACTATTGTTATAAGCAAATTCGACCAAGTATAGGTGGTCCTCCCACCTCTTTCCGAAGTCCAACGTACACATGCGGAGCATGTCTTCCAAGGTTCTGTTGACTCTCTCGGTCTGGCCATCCGTCTGCGGATGAAACGCCGTGCTAAACTTCAGTTTGGAGCCCAACATTTGATGCACTAGCCTCCAGTCATTGGACGTGAAACGCCCATCGCGATCACTCACAATACTGCGGGGCACCCCGTGCAAGCGCACAATGCTATCCACATAGAGCTTTGCCAACTTCTCTACTGGATCATCCTTCCTCATTGGTAAGAAATGCGACACTTTCATCAATCTGTCAACGATCACCCAAATGACGTCGTTTCCCTTCTGCGATCTTGGCAATCCATGCACAAAATCCATGGATATGTCGTCGAATTTCCACTCCGGTATAGGCAAGGACTTCAGAAATCCGCCCGGCTTTTGGCACTCCGCCTTCACCAAGGCGCACGCTTGACATCTGGCCACATACAACGCCACATCTTTCTTGAGTCCCGGCCACCAAAACAACTTTTTAAGATCACGATACATCTTCGTGCTCCCTGGGTGGATTGAGTACTTGGTATGATGAGCCTCGTACATCAACTCCGCCCGGAGGTTGCCCCCACTTGGGACGCACAAACGATGATCCTTCCTTAATAACCCATCTTCTACCGAGAACTGGGAATTTGACCCATCCAGAGCGGCCTCCAAAAGCTCCTTCATGGAGTCATCCAACTCCAATGCCTGCCGAACCCGGTCAGCCAGGTCATACTGCACCTCTGTCCAGTTTAACATTGCCTTGGCGCTCGACTGCTTGTCAACGCAACAGATCTCAAGCTTCTCCAACTCCCGTACTAGCCGCTCATCATGCACCGACAACCAGTTGGCTTGGGCGGGAGCCCTGCGGCTCAGCGCATTCGCAACTGCGTTGCCCTTCCCGGGTACATAATGTATCTTGAAAGTGTAGTCCCCCAGGAACTCCATCCACCTCCTCTGCCTCATATTGAGATCCTTTTGATCCAACAAGTATTTTAGGCTCTTGTGATCGGTGTATATGTCGACCCTTACTCCGTATAGGTAGTGCCTCCATAACTTGAGTGCAAATATCACGGCCGCCAACTCCAAGTCGTGCACCGGATAATTTCTTTCATGCACCTTTAGCTGACGCGATCCATACGCTATCACGCTACCATGCTGCAACAATACGCAGCCCAAACCACTACCCGAAGCGTCGCTATACACCTCAAAGCCCTCGGTCCCACTCGGCGAACTAAGCACTGGCGCCGTGGTCAACCGCCTCTTCAGCTCCTCAAAAGCTTGCACGCACTCTTGCGTCCACAAGAATTTCTGGTCCTTCCTTGTCAACTTCGTGAGAGGTAATGCTACCCGCGAGAAGTTCTCTACGAAGCGCCTGTAATATCCGGCAAGCCCGAGAAAACTACGGACTTCCGTGACAGAAGATAACGCAGGCCACTCCCGTATCGCAACAATCTTCGCCGGATCCACCGCTATACCTTCCCCACTCACTATATGACCAAGGAACGCTACTGAGGGTAGCCAGAACTCGCACTTGGAGAACTTTGCGTAAAGCTCATTCCTCCTCAAAGTCTCCAACACCAAATGCAAATGCTTGAAGTGGTCTTCTTCGCACTGCGAGTATACCAAAATATCGTCAATAAAGACGATCACAAAGCGATCCAGGAAATCTCTGAACGTCCTGTTCATCAGATCCATAAACACCGATGGCGCATTCGTCAGTCCAAACGGCATGACCGTGAACTCGAAATGCCCGTACCTCGTACTGAACGCCGTCTTTGGGATATCACATTCCCTGATCCTCAGCTGATAGTACCCCGACTTCAAGTCCAACTTGGAGTATACAGACGATCCGACTAACTGATCAAAGAGATCATCAATCCTCGGGATCGGGTACTTGTTCTTCTCCGTCAACTTATTCAATTCTCTGTAGTCGATGCACAGCCGCATACTACCGTCCTTCTTTTTAACGAAGAGGACCGGTGCGCTCCAAGGCGACGAACTTGGACGCACATAACCTTGCTCCATCAGCTCCTCCAGCTGAACCTTCAACTCTGCCATCTCCTTTGGCGCCAACCTATAAGGAGCACGTGACACGGGTTTGGCACCCGGCACGAGCTCGATCGTAAAATCAATCTCTCGCTGCGGTGGGGCTCCAGGAAGGCTATCTGGGAACACATCTGGGTACTCGCATACCACGGGGATCTCATCCAAAGTGGACTTCGGCTTTGCGACCTCCACTAATGCGAAGAACAGCTCTGCACCAGCACGAACCGCCTTCACCACCTGAAGAGCAGACATCAGTGTCTTGCTCGACCCCTTAAGCCCCTCGAAAGTAGTCTCCCGCCCTACACCCAGCTTGACCTCCTTACGGTCGCAATCAATCCAAGCTTTCTGCTCTGACAGCCAATCCATTCCAAAGATAACATCGAACTCTACTAACGGCAATAATGACGCTAGCAAGTCGAACTCTTGGCTCCCTATGTGAACCTTCACGGCGCACACTCTATCCGCACGCATCGAGCACCCATTCGGTAGCAACACATCTAACTTGTCCTTCGCCATCGAAGAAGGGACTCCGATGCGCGATATAAACTGTTCGGACAAGAAAGAATGCGAAGCGCCAGTGTCGAACAGTGCCCGTGCCGGACTATCGCTAATCACCACAAAGCCTAAGCAAAAGACATTAGCTTAACAAGCAATAGGTAACGGTATTAAAGCTAACTTGCTATAACTTAACTCATACCTGTCACCACATCCGCTTGCTTGATGGCCTCCTGCTGGCCCAAGTTGTAGACTCTAGGCTGAGTCGGAGCATAGTGGGACGCGGTCGACTCCACCGCTTTGCCCTTTTCCTCGTAGGTAGCTCCTTGTTTCCTTTCGGACTTTGAGCGTCCACTCCAGCAGTCACGGGCAAAGTGCCCCGGCTTTCCACACGTGAAACAAGTGCCCGGGGTTCGATTGGTAGTTGCCCCCGAGGCACCTGCAGAAGGAGCTGGACCCGACGTCCTAGACTTCTTGGAGAATCTGCGGTAGCCCGACTTCGACGTAGTCGGCGCCTTGAACTCTGATCTCTTGCCACCAGATTCCCTCTCCTTCTTCGCTTGCACGTTTCTCATATCCTTCTCCAAGGACCCGGCCGAACTGACCAGGGTCATGAAACCCTGCGCCTTGGGCCCCAACAGTAACAACCTCAAATCATCCCTTAGCCCTTCATAAAAGCGGCTCGTCTTGCGCTCCTCGTCTGCGAAGGTAGCGCCGGCATATCTCCCCAACCGAGTAAACTCATGGAGGTATTCATCAACGGTGCTATCACCCTGCACCAACTTCTGGAATTCGCTCTCTAGCGCGATCCTCTGCACCGAGGGGAGGTATCGAGCCATAAATAGTCTCGCAAACTCCTCCATCGGGACTTCGGCCAATGGCCTTCCCCTCAACTGATGCAGCTCTAGGCCCTCCCACCACAGTCTTGTGTCCCCATCCAAAAGGAACGTCGCTATAGTGGTCTTCTGCCACTCTTCAGTTTCCGTCGCAGTCATCACCCTGTTGACCCTTGAGAGCCAATCCTCTGCTTGGGTCAGGGTTTCTGCCCCCGTGAACACCGGTGGATGAAAGCCCATGACATGCTTCAGTTGTCTTTCAGTTGCTCTCCGCGGCAACTCTGGCTCCAACACAACTTGCTCAACCCTCCTTTGCTCTGCCGTCTGAAGCGGTACTTGCTCCACAGCAGGAGCAGGCTGCTGCACCTGCCTTGCAGGCTGCGCATTAATCATTGCCATGACCGCTTCCGCCACCAACCTAATGGTCTCGGCAGACAAAGGTGTTGCAGGCATATCGCTTGGCGCACTGCTCGCCTCAGAACCTGGCCGTTCAGACGGCCCAGCGCCACTTCTGGTCACCTATATTCGTGCAAAAACAGCGATAAGCGACCAAACACTACTGCAAACAGTAATTAAAGGAACACACAGGTTCCTCAACAAGTGTATTTTCATTCCTAAGTGGACATTCATGGGTTCTTTTTCATGTTATAACGATGACGCACGTGACCATGCTCACCACCCCTTAAAAGAATTCGTCCGCGAATTCTAATAAGTTAGACCGAAACCGGTAGTCTGATACCAATTTGTAACACCCCTATCCGTCGCATAGCATATAGCAGTAGGTCCGGCCGGGGCCCGACGCCATATACTACGGACAGACCGGAAGGTTACGAATATGGACAACCATTCCAACCAATTTAACAACAACGTCCTACACAATGCATTCTAACGGAAGCATTTTAAAGTTAAACAAAGAACCCATAAAGGCATGAATGTCCACTAGTAATAAAATACCACAAAGGAATGACGAACATGAAAATACACAAAAGAGTTCACGGCCTTAAGGCCTTACAAAAGTGTTCGCTTAACAAGATAGCGTCTTTCATACATCGGCGCGCAGGCCGGCCATACATGAATATGAAAAAGCTAATAACTAAGCCTTCGAGGGCTGGCGCTGCAACTTGGGCTTTAGCCCGCTATTTACCGCTTGGCTCCGCAGCAGCACCTGTAGAAAGCAATCCACCCAAGAGGTGGCAATACAAAAGGGCAACGGTCAGCAAAGCTGACCAAATTATAACGACCCCGTCCCGTTTCTCGGGACGGCGGTGCTCCTTCCCTGCATATAAAACTACCATAGCAATTCTATAAAGTATTCTATTCGCCACAAGTGTCGGCACGCACGGCCGCACACTCCGTGCTCTCAGGGCACTAATCGGTGAACCCGGTCCGGACCCAGTCCGACACTACGGTTCCACCACCATCCCTCGGATGGCAACTCTCGTGAGCATTTAGCCCTTTCAGCCGAAGCCTAGGCCCGTTTCCAGCCTCCCGGGAAGTCCCATGTACTTTAGGTCGCTTCTACCGAGACCACTTGGAATGGGTAGAGTTCCACCCGCCCGTTGCTCACTTCACCACGGCCATTTAGCCATCGGTGCGGGCCAAGTTTCTCCTCATTCCCACAATCGATCAAAACACGCACATAACCCCGTTATGTACCGATTTGCCCTCCAAGGCAATAACGTGGCGGCAATGCGATTCCGCCCAAGCATTCCGGGTGCGCCTCGAGGTTAACCCCCAAGGATCCCTGTATGCAATCTACCGCGTAGAAATTTCGGAAAACTAAAATCATCGGCGCGGAGTCTTCTCTGGCCATGCAATGCAAACATCACCGATCCGGGTTAAACCCGAATAGGCTTCACACACAATGCCTACGCCCGTACTCCGATTTCGGGCTCTAACAACGGGGACTTTACATATCTACCCGAAGGGATTCCGCGCCTCAACGCTCACTCGCGAGAGGGGGATTTCCCCATGCATAGAAAGAAGGGCGACTACACATGCCCTATGAAGAGGATCGTTACCCTCGTAGATTTCCGCGTGCCCGCCATGAAGATGTAGACGGATGGAAAGCTTCGCCTCGCCCTTGCCTTCGAGGATCCGGACTCGGATCGCGAGTCGGTGCTCCGGTGCTCCGCCGGCGGCCGGAACTTTGCTCCTCCTCCTCTTGGCTCTCACCTCTCTCTAAGAGTTTAGAAAGAGAAAGGTAGGGTTGAAATGAGGGAATTCAGCCCCAAACTTAACCCTAATACCCCCTTGGTTAACCCACAGCCGTTAGATCCAACATAAAAGATCCGGACGGCCCGGATTCAACCCAAAATATCAGTTACGCCGATCGACACGGGTCCTGACACGGCCGTGTGCCACGGGCCGTGTTACCTGGAGCTTCAGGAACGGTCGTCGGGCTTCATGAACACGGCTTCGAACACGGCCGTGTTCGAGGCTGTGTGCCCCACACACGGCTTGAGACACGGCCGTGTGTCTCAGGCCGTGTCCTTCTCTGACTCGAGACTGCACAAAACCACCAAAGACCACTGAACACGGGTAGGCACACGGCCGTGTGCCTGGCCGTGTGCCCCTGTTCAGGCCTCCAAAAGTGCTGTTTGATCGCCCCGCGATCATCTCCGAGGTTGGGGTCTTACATATTGAAGGTTCTTAGTAGTGGAGATGTCCACTTGAAGACTGATCTGGGGAAGGTTATCCTTAAGGATGTCAGGCATATTCCTGACTTGAGGATGAACCTCATTTCTGTTGGCAGACTAGATGATGGAGGTTTCATGAGCATTGAAGGCGGAGGTGCCTAAAGGTTAGTGAAGGGGTCCTTGGTGGTGGATCAGGGTAATAAGTGTTGCGGTTTGTACCAAGTAAATGCCAAGATCGGTAGTCTAAGTGTAAATGAAGCTAAAAACAACTCTATGGAGTTATAACATCGCAGACTTGACCGCATCAGCGAGAAGAACTTGAAGATCTTAGTGACGAACAAGATTCTTCCAGAGTTATCATGGGAGCTTCCTAACACATGTGTTCACTATTTGGTTGGTAAGCAGAGATGAGTATCCTTTGCGGAGGCTATACCTAAGAGGAATGCAGAGCTGCTAAACCTGATACACACAGATGTGTGTGGTCCGATTAAGCTCATGTTAATGGGTGGAGCAATATACTTTGGCATGCTCATAGATGATCACTCGAGGAAGGTATGTGCTTATGTTCTAAAGTAGAAAAGTGATGTCTTGGCAAATTTTATGAAGTTCAGGGAAAAGGTGGAGAAGATGACCGATAAGGTAATCAAACGGTTAAGATTAGACAATGCGAGAGAATATATTGGTGTTTTTGATGCATACTACATGGCACATGACATCGTGCATGAGAAGAAAGTTCTGAGGATGGCATAATAGAATGTGTTGGCAGAGAGGACGAACATGATGACTGTGGATAAGATTAAGTGTATGATCTCTCAAGCAGGTATTGACAAGCAGTTTTGGGCAGAGGTTGTGCAAACTATAGTGCATTTGATCAATCTGTCACCTTCTATACATTTGGATGGAGATATCCCGGAGCATGTTTCATACAAAAAGGAGGTGTCATGTGGACATGTGCAAGTGTTCGGTTACAGGGCACATGTCTATGTCCTTAAAGAGGAGAGATCAAAGCTTGATGAGAAGTCATGTGATTGAATCTTACTTGAATTTCCACATGAAGAGTTTGGTTATAGACTCCGAGATTCAGAGAGAAAGAGGATCATTAGAAGTAGGGATGCAGTATTTATGAAAGACCAAGTTATTGGTGAGCAACATGTTGCTGAGCTATATATTCCACCGATTGTAGAGTTTTCTGATGCAGATCTTGAGCCAGAGAAGGCTGGTGCTGATGAAGGGCGTGTTGAAGAAGAAACTGTGCAAATTTTGGAGCAGGAAGAGATTTTGGTTGGGGGAGCTTTACATGTTGATGTTCTACTAGTCGTAGAGGTGCCTCTCAGGAAATCTAACAAGGTTCGGGGGCTCGACAATAGTATCAACCGCAATACTCTGTCTTGCTTACTGATGGTAGGGAGCCTAAGGCTCTGTTTGGGACAGCGGCTGCGGATCAGAAATCTGCTCTCTGATCCACAGCCGCTATTATTACTGTTTGTTTTGGTAGCGTTTTAGGAATGGCGGTTCATTAAAAAACAGCGGATTGTATTTTGCCCAGCCGCTATCTCCCCCCCGCATTTTGGCATCCGCAAAATCGCGTAATACATTGCCCCAGCCCGTCGCTCCTCATTCCTTCCCGATCCCGATCCCATCGCCCCCTCTTCCACGCGATTTCCGGCGGTTCTTCTCCTCCGATCGCGATTTCTCCTCCGATCCAGGTGAGCCTTCCGATCCAGGCGATTTCTCCTCCTCCAAGCTATTTCTCCTCCTCCAAGCGATTTCTCTCCTCCTCCAGGCGATTTCTCTCCATCCGGACGATCGCCTTCCAGGCGATTTCAGCCGATCCGCCTCTTCCAGGCGACTTCCAGCAGCAGGGTCGGCCCCTACTTCCAGCATCCGGACGATCCGCCTCTTCCAGTCTCCACCCGCAGCTGCAGGATCTCCTCCTCCTGATCTGCCCTAGCCGGTTATCTCCATCTGAAGGTATATTTCCTCCAATAGAATTTTTTTTGGTGTATCTCATGTTGTGTCTCATAATGTGTGTGTGTATGTGTGATTTTTTTGGGGGGTATGTGGTGTGTGTATGTGTGTACGAATGTGTGTGTGTGTATGTGTTATTTTTTTGGTGAATGGTTTTATGTGTGTGTGCGTGTGTGAATAAGGGTATGTGTGTATGTGTATATGTGAATGTGTGTGTATGTATGTGATGGTGTGTGTATGTGTATGAATGTGTGTGTGTGTGTGTGTGTTATTTTTTTTATGTATGAATGTGTGTGTGTGTTGTTTATTTTTTTTTGTGTGTATGTTTTATGTGTGTGTGTGTATGTGTGAATGAGGGTGTGTGTGTATATTTTTAGTTTTTAAAAAAACAGCTTCCAAAAGTTGTTTCTCCAAACAGCCAAAATTTGCGCATCCAAACAGTCTGCAGCTTTTCAAAGAGCAGTTCTGCAAATAACAACCAAACAGACTGCAGCTTTTCAAAACAGCTCCCCAGAGATCTATTTTAAAACAGCTCTATCTGGACAGCAGCTTTTCAATCCGCCAGAGCTAACCCAAACAGACTCTAAGTCTTTTAAGGATGCCTAGAGATCTGAAGACAGAGAGTCACAGACAATAACTATGGAGGAGGAGCTAGATTTGCTCTAGAAGAATGGGACCTATGATTTGGTCGGCTACCAAAGGTGAAGAGAGCATTGAAGAACAAGTGGGTCATGAAGCTGAAGATCGATAAGAGCCTCTCTCGACTTAGGTATAATGAAATGTTAGTAGTCAAATGGTTCAGTCAAAAGCATAGTATGGATGTCGATGAGAAATTTTCACCTGTGGCAAAAATGTATTCTATCAGACTGGTTCCAGGATTGGCTACCTTAAGGGATCTCAAAAATGAGTAGATGGATGTCAAGACAGTATTCTTGCATGGAGACTTGGAGGATCATCCATACATAGAGCAGCCTGAAGGCTTTGAAGCCAAGGGAAAGAAGCATTTTATCTCCCGACTTAATAAGAGTCTGTATGGGTCGAAGCAGGCTCCCAGGTAGTGGTACAAAAAAATTGACTCCTTTATTTCAAAGAGTAAGTTCTAGAGGATCAGGACTGATCACTGTATATATGTAAAGAAGAATGAGAAGACCCTTATTATTCTGCTGCTACAAGGACAACTTTGTGGAGCTAAAGAAAGAGCATAGTGAGTCCTTTGAGATGAAGGACTTGGGACTAACAAGAAAGATCTTAGGGATGAAGAACACCAGAGATAGAAGTGCATGTCAGTTATTTCTATATTAAGCTGAGTATGTGGATACAATGTTGAAGAGATTCATGATGGAGAAGACAAAGCCCGTGGCTATTCTATTGGGTGGATACTTCAAGCTATCATGCTCCCAATGCCCTTTATCTAAGAAGGAAGTGGAGAAAATGAATCAGGTTCCCTATGCATTTGTAATAGAGAGTTTGATGTGTGTTATGGTCTACACGAGGCCAAACATATCATATACAGTGGGGTTATTGAGCAGATATTTGGAAAAACCCAAGGAAAATCCATTGGAATGCTATGAAATGGATACTCTGATATCTTAAAGGTACCCAAGATTACTATGCAAGGCCCTTCCCCTCAAACCACAATCAGGTCGGACCCGAGCCTTACTGACCAAGACCCGCTCTCAAAGTGCAGAATGATCATCTTGTCAGGCTATGGAATAATCATCACATCAGATTAGCAATATGGAATCAATTCAAAAAACCATCATATAGTTATATAACCAAAAGGTCGAAGCCAAGAGTTTATGCATAAAGCCTTGACAGGGCTAAAAAATAAAACTACATCCATTATCGTTGCTTCTAAGTTCTATGAGCTCACATCTCTATAATTGAGAGATGAGACTGGTGCATCAACTCGAGCGACTTTTATATCTGGTACTCTCATGCGGTCATTGGGTCTCGGATTACTTTATCTTCTAAAAATGGTGTACGATGAAGTATTAGTCATAAGATTAGTGGATTCACGCCTCTTCCCCAAGATCCCTAAGTATTGAGGATGAGAGTGAGCCTTTATGATCAAATAATAGCTGAATCAATAATGCTAGTAGCATTATATATCAACTGGAAGAAATTTTGGAGTAGACATAACAATAACAACTGAAATGCAAAAATAAACAATTATTCATAAAGCTCTACTAGCTAGTGCGCAATCACGCAAGTTTTCACAATCTGTAACAACACCCTATACCAACATAGTTTGAACGCTTCTCTTCCAGCAGAGTAGAGAACCTGCGGGCCTCGTCGATGTGGCCGTCGGTGATAGTGGTCGATTCTGCCACTTCTGGGTGTGGTTGTACCGCACTACCCAGACCCTAATTGTACAGCCTGGTGTTCTCCTAGATGTGAGTGATATCTGACGATAAATGTAAACTGGCCAACCAGCGGAGGGATCTGGTAGGGCATAAAACACGAACGATCTCTTGAGGTAAACTCACTCCCTAATGCATTAAGTAATTAACCTTCTCCTACCAGTACGAATGGTCTACGAGCAGGACTGACCTGCCACTTTTCACCACAAGTAATTCACAAGCATTTCAATAAAGAAAACAATTGGCACCTTTCGGGTTTGCGGTGACTTGCCCTACTTGATAGGAAATAATTTAGGCAGACACCCATCTCACATGTAGCTCTATTGTACTGTTAACTTTTGATAATAAGCATGGCGATTGAGGGATCCTATTACTTAAGGCTAGCCTTGGAGGAATACATCAACTCCAAGTTAACCATAACTAATACTCAACTAGTATAAACTACTTATTAGAGCGGGACCCGAGATAAAAATACAAAAATGAAAGCAATAGTAAATTGCAGTAAATAAAGTAAGGTAAATGAATTATTGCTGTAAATAAAGTATAGAAATTGAAATATTGAAATGAATTGCAGTAATTAATATACTGAACTAAAATAAGAGCAGTACTGAAAAGAAGTGCAGTAACTAAAATGTTGAATAAAAGAACAGAATATGACATATAAGGGGTTTTTGCTCATCTTATCTTCATTTACTTTTGGGGCTTGAGAAGAGATTTGAGTTCGTTTCTTTTTCTTGAAGAAAATTTATTTCCACCATGGGTTGTGAGAGAGGATTCAATCTGCGAATCCTGGAGGATCTAGGTTGGACAAACCTAGATTTTTTTTGATGTAATATGTATTATTTTTGATAGTGAATTATTCGAGACCCCAGTCCCGTGGTTTTCCCTTATTGCTTTAGAGAGGGTTATTCACGCAAAATATTTGCGTTCTCTATGCTTGTGGATTTTTCTATCTTTGTGTGTAATTACATTTTCTGTGTGCCTAGCTAACCAAGTGCAAGTGAGATTTCTGTTTTCCAACAACAACAAGCTTCAACCAAAATATTAACAAGTATAATGACTCTTAGGGCGAATACATACAGAGCTTATATTAAAATGAAAAAAGATTTAATAAAATATTTTAATGGTTTTGAAGGAAGAGTTAGTTTAATGAGTGATATTTGGTCATCCGGACCACATGTAGGACTATCGTACATTTGCATAAAATGTTATTGGATTGATCCAACATTATAAGAGTTATCAAAACGTTTAAAAATCACCACATAATAAAAATTCAAATTTTGAAATTATAATGAAATGCATTCAAGATTTTAAAATAAAAGATAAATAATTAGCAATTTATTATAATGCGTCAAATAATACTGCGACGGTCGAATTGTTAAAAAGAAATCTAAAACCTTTTCTAAATTATGCATTTTTATACCTGATGTGTTAGTTATGTATTTAATTTAGTCGTGCAAGATAGTTTAAATTTAATGAAAAATTATGTTAATAAAACTAGGGAGATGAATAGATCTATTAATGGTTCAATAAAATAAAATAGGATTTTGAAAAATTTGTTCATTCGCAAGTTAAAAATATTTAAAACATGAATTTGATATGCCCATCCATTAGAACTCAACCTATACAATGTTAAAAAGAACTATGTGACAAAAACATTGCTTATGGAATTTTATTTGAGTATTACAATGCATAATTTAGATGACCAAAATTGGGAAATTAGTGAATTATATTTAAATTTTTTGAAAAGTTTTTATTGAACAACAATAGCTTTATCAAGCATTTATTATCCTACTAATTGTGTTGTTTGTTGGGAAAAACTCTTATGATTTAACTTAAAAAATTATATTTTGAATGATTTTACATCATGGGTTTATTATCCATGATGTATAAAGAGGGTAATGTGGTCTTAGAAGTCATAGGATATCGGTGGAGTAAAGGACATGAGAAGGGAACACTGAATCTTAGAGAAAAGTCAAGAAAAGCCAACATACGTCGACTAGAAGTCGAAACAACTTCGACTTAATGTCGACGTTAATTCGATTAGTAGTCAGATCAACATAATAAGATTAGTCAATGTTACTTCATGCTTTATATTGACGTATACTTCGATATGTTGTCGATGTAACGTCGATTACAGAGTAAAGTCGACAGTGAATCAGAATAAAGCCAGAGTTTGACTCAACTACTGTATGAAACGACATTACACCGATTAAGGTTCTTTTAAAAAAAATTTAGGGATTAATTCAGACTTTATTCAAGAAAGATATAAATTGAATAATTATTTTTTGGAGACATTAGAAGATGGTGTTAATAAGGAATGATTCTCTGCCATATATATATATATATATATATATATATATATATATATATATATATATATATATATATATATATATATATATATATATATACATACAAAGAGACATAAATAGATGATGATTGAACATCGATCAGATACATCAATTATAGAAAGTGATTTGGAAATTTTGAATTGATAGAGGAGTTTAGGAAGACTATTATTCATCTGTTGCAATAAAAGTTCTTTCAAATATCAGTCAATCTTCATCCTGCTCCTGAATCTGAATAGAGAGCTAGTTCTTCTTCTTCTTCTTCTCTAGGGCTAATCTGCTGCAATATATTTAGCGGAGAATATGATATCATTTGGATTAATGGGCTTATAATTCTTGAAATATTCTCAATCAAGGGTTCATCAAAATTCCAGGAATCAATTCATTTAGTGCCACAGAGTCCTCAAAAAATCCTACTGAGAGGACTTATCAAGAAAATCATCTCTTTTACATATCTCATACTAATTCCTATTTATTTCTCTTTTTTCTATTTGAGAAAAGAGTTTTGAGAACCCGTCTTTAAAGGATTTAGTTTAAGGTTCTGAGAGTCTCCTTATGAAAAGACTCAGGCTATATAAGTTCAAGATCCCCTTGTCAAAAGATCTAGAAATTAGTTCTGAGAGTCTTCATATCAAAAGACTCAAATATAGTAATAGTGAATTCCTAACATGGTGACAGAAGAGTGGATGTACCCAAATTTTGGGGAACCACTATATTTCTTGTGTTTTCTATGATTATTCATTTTCTGTGATAGTTTATTTATTATACTGTAATTATAATTATTTGGCTTAAAATTCTGATGAAATATCTGTGTGAGTGCAAACTTTATGAAAAATATAGTTAAGATATATATAATTTTTAATCTTTATTCACCTCCCCTTTAGATAACACTCTGAGAATTTTGTCAATTGTTCTTCCTTTCAATTGGTATCAAAGGGAGGTTAATCAAAAAAGGTCAACACCTTGAATATAAAGATCAGAATAGTTACACTAGTATATAATAATATATTTTCAAAATGTATTCCAATACTTTCAAAAGATTTGCATCCACAAGGTCTCCAGTATGTAATCTTGAAAAGTATACACTCTGAAAAACCAGAATTAAGTTATATATGAATTCTATTGATGAAGTTATTTTTGGTTCAATTTAGATAGAACCAACTATGCCTTACAGGAAGGATGTAGATGGCAATATCACTTCAGAACCACTGCCTAGACGTGAGTAGTCAGATGAGGAAAAGAGAATAAAGGACTGCATTGCCAAAGCTATGAATATATTAGTTTTAATAATGTTTGATGATGCTTTTCAGAAAGTGGCATACTGTCAATCAACAAAAGAAATCTGGGAATCATTATCAAGGATTGTTGATGGGAGTTCTGATGAGAGAAAAGACAGAAGATCACTCTAATTTCTTAGCATGAAAATTTCCAAAAGAAAGCTGATGAATCTGTAGCTGAAATATATGACAAACAACAATAACAACACTCAAGCCTTTATCCCACTATAGTGGGGTTGGCTATATGGATCCTTTGTCGCCATTATGCCCTATCTTTTACCATAATCCCACTAATGTCTAAGTACATCATGTCTTTCCTTATAGTTTCATTCCAAGTCTTTATTGGTGTACCCTCCTTCATTTAACATGACTAGTGACTAGACTCTCACAGTGCCTAACATGTGCCTCTAATGGTCTCCTTTATACATGTCCAAACCATCTTAGTTGAGCTTCTCACATCTTCTCTACAATTGGTGCTACTCTTGTCTTATCCCTAATACATTCATTTCTAATTTTATCCAGTCTCGTGTGTCCACACATCCACCTAAGTATTCTCATCTCCGAAACTCCCATTTTTGCTCATGTACACAATTCACTGCCCAACACTCAGAACCATAGAGAATCACAGGTCTAATTGCAGTACAATAAAACTTGCCAAGATCCCTAACATGCCTCTCCACTTTAACTAACTTGTTTGGATTCTATGTGTTACATCTTTATCAAAACTTTCGTCTTTTTAAACCTTTAATCCAAGATATTTAAAACACTCACTATGAGAAATATTTTGATCACCCAACTTAATAACAAAGTCATCTGCCCTTCTTGTACTGCTAAATTTAAACTCCACGTATTCCATATTTTTCCTGCTCAACCTAAAACCCTTCTTTTCTAAAGTATCTTGCCAAGTTTCATGTTTTGCATCTACACCCTCGCACGTCTCATCAACCAAAATGATATCATCCGTAAACAATAAACACGAAGATATTGCTTGTTGGATATGTATGGTGAGCTTATCTAAGATAAGGGTAAAGAGATAAAGTCTTAAAGCTGAACCTTAATGTAAGCTAACAGTGCTAGGGAATTGCTGTGTTAATCCTCCAAATGTCCTCACCCTTTTCATTGAATTTGTATACATATATTTGATTATGTCAATATATAATACATTTACACCATTTCTTTAAGACTCACCATAGGATCTCTCTTGGACTCTATCATAAGCCTTCTCAAGATCAATAAACAACATATGCAAAAATCTTGTTTACTTTTTTTGATAGTTGTCAATGAGTCTTCTCAAGAGATGTATAGCTTCCATGGTTGACCTCCCTAGCATGAATCCAAATTGATTCTCCGAGAAGTTAGTTTCCCGTCTTACTCATTACCATAGTTTTATGGTAAGACTCATCAATTTAATTCCTCTATAATTAACACAATTTTGTACATCTCCTTTATTCTTATATAAAGATAGCAAGATATTTTCTCTCCATTGGTCTGACATCCTCTTTGACTTTAGTATCTTATTGAAAAAAATATGTAAGACACAAAATTCCTTTATTTTCTAGACATTTTCATACTTTGAAGGGCATATCTTCTGACCTAACTGTCTTTTCATTTTTCATCTTATTTAGAGCGTCCTTTACCTCTGATACTTAAATTTTACGATAAAACATTATGTTCTTATACTCCTCTGATTTACTTAACTCTTCCAAATTCAATTATTTATCCTTTATTTCATTATAAAGTTGAGAAACATATTTTTTCCATCACTCTTTAATATCCAAATCATTCGTCAAAACTATATCTGCCTCATCTTTTATACATTTTACCTAACTTAAATCTTTTGTCTTCCTTTCTCTAACTCGGGCAATTTTATATATGTTATGTTCTCCATCTTTGGTATCTAGTCGCTTATAAAATTCTTTATAAGCTTGAATTCTTGCTTTACATACTGCTTGTTTAACTTCTTTTTTGGCGACTTTATACCTGGCTATGTTTTTATCATTCCTACAAACATAAAGTGATTTATAGCTGAAACGTATGATAGATTCAGTATAACCAATAATAAACTTAAAGGATTGGATAAGGATATATCACTAATAAAGATAAATGATAAGTTACTTATGTGCTTCCCAAGTACATGAGATTCCAAAATATGGGCTATTAGAGAATCTAGATGCCATAAAGAAATTACTACAGATGCTCTGTCAGGCAAACTTAAATCTTATGAGCTACTTCTTAAAAGTAGAGTAGAATTAGAAGCAAAAGAAAATGCCACTACACATAGAGACAAATATATTGCCTTCAAAGCTACTGATGATGAACCCTCTATTACAGAATAAAAAATGTTCAATCTCTTAGCTAGTAGATTCAGAAAATGGATTAAGATAGAAAATTTTAGAAGAAGAGACAAGAATTTGAATAAGTCAAAGTTTGATAAGGCTCTAAAAAAGGAGACAATATGTTTTGCTTGTGGAAAAACCTTGACATATAACAACTAAATGTCCAAAACAACAGAAGGACAGATCAAAAAAAATGATCAGAAGAAGAAATATCTAAAGAGAAGAGAAAAGAAAAGGGGAAAAGGATTTATTGATAAAACTAGAAGTGATACTAGTTCAGAATCAAGTTCTTCATCAAGTAGTGAAGAAGAAGCTTCTGCTGAAGAAGCCTGCTTGATTGCTTTAGAAACTCATTCAGATAATGAAGAAAATCAGGTAAGTTACTTTGATGATATTGATTTTTCTTCAGATGAATTTAAGTTATGTTTTAAAGAATTTTGTAAAGATCAATTAGATACATAAAAAGAAATTAAACAATTAAGAAAAGAAATAGAGTTAATTAAGAGTTATCCATGTGATATAGAACAAACTGAATAGGATAAATTGTTGAAAATTAAGGCAGAAAACCTAAAGAATCAAGTAGCTGACTTGATTGAAGGAAATACTTTATTAAAGGAAGAGCTATCAAAGACAAAAGCATTTGAAGACACCTTAAATAGAATGAGTCAACAACTTAAAAATATTAGAAAAAACCTTAAGAAAAGGTTCAATCATCTTGGATTAGGTGCAGATCCTCACGGGATAGTAACAGATACTAGTACACCAACATGAAAAAATCCTGTACCTTTTACTAAGCAAATGAAATTCAACTTATCATAAATATAAACAATGATCCTTAAAAAGTAGCAAAATTCAATAAAGAAAATGAATCCAAAGAAAAACACATTATAAGTAAGCAACATGTGTTAATAATATGCAAAGATCAGTAGCTTCAGTAAGTCAAGAACATACATTGACTTTATATCGATGCAACTCCTGTGAAACATCGACTTCAAATCGATGTATCCAAAAAAGTTATGTTGAATGCTACTCGATGCATATCCCTAGATAATAATTTTTCATTATTATATTCTTATTATTCTATGAATCTTACATGTACAGAATGTTTGCAAAAGGACATGAAACTAGAAGTTGTTAGTTTAATAGACCAACACTCTTTTATCCTAAGAGGTATTATGAAAGGATATCTTATACTTTCATCACTTCTTATAATTGAAAAAGAATTAATGGGTCCAAGGTAACCTGGATTCTAATTAATGTTTGATTTCATGTGCAAGAAAGAGACAGTCCTCATATAAACTAGTTGTGGCATTTGGACAATGGTTGCTCCAGACATATGACTGGACATAAAGAATTACTTGAATATTACAAGGCCGAAAATCGTCCCAAGGTAATTTTTTGTGATTCCAATTATGGTCACCAAAGATAATGATATGATAAAAATTGGAGATATCACCTTCTCCAAAGTGGCTTATGTTGAAGAACTTCAACATAATCTTATTAGTATTAGCCAGCTATGTGATGGTGAATACAAAGTTATATTCACACACAACCTATGTCAAATAGTCAACTCCAAAACAAATATTATAATGTCGTTTGGTTTTAGAATAAGTAATACCTATGTAGTTGATTTTAGCTCAAACATAAATGAAATATGTATGTTTAATGCCAAAATAGACATAGATTAGATTTGGCACAAGAGGCTTTGTCATATAAATCATAAGACCATAGCTAAGCTTGCAAAAGATAATATAGTCAAAGGCTTATCAAAAGGTAAGTATAGAAAACTTAACCCCTGTAAAGTATGTCAGCAAAAAAGTTAAATGCTCATTCAAACCAATTGGTGAGAATGATTCTCCAAAAAATTTATATCTACTGCATATGGATTTATTTGGTCCACTTATCAATCAGAGCTTAGAAGATAAGTCTTATACTTTGGTTATAGTGGATAATTTATTAAGATTTAGTTGAGTGTTCTTCCTAAGAGAAAAGTTTAATACCTTCATAATTCTCTCAAAATTCATTAAACAGGTTCAATCTGAATTTAATAATAAAGTATCTTTGATCAGAAGTGA
Source organism: Platanthera zijinensis (assembly GCA_039513925.1). NCBI lineage: Eukaryota > Viridiplantae > Streptophyta > Magnoliopsida > Asparagales > Orchidaceae > Platanthera > Platanthera zijinensis. Next base: position 177,395,711 of record CM077090.1, on the reverse strand, counting down.
CAATGACACAAAGTTTGAAAATTAGTTAATATGTAGATTCTGTATGGATGAAAGAATAAGAGAAAACTTTCAGCTCCTAGAACTTCTCAACAAAATAGAGTGGCTAAAAGGAAAAATAGAACACTTATCGAATCTGGAAGAATTTTATTAGTAGAGTCAAATATGCCTAGGTCCTTTAGTGCTGAAGCAGTAAATAATACTAATTATGTTCTTAATAGAAGCCTCATTCACCAAACTAATTTGAAGACTCCTTATGATCTTATAAAAGGTAAAACACCTATGGTCTCATATTTTAGAGCATTTGGATGTACTTGTTATATCTTAATAATAAGAAAAGCTATCTTGCCAAATTTGACAAGAAGACTAATGATGGAATATTCTTTGAATATTCTTTATCTAGCAAATCTTATAGCTGTTATAATAAAAAGACTCTTAAAATAGAATAATCCACACATGTAGTATTTCATGAAACTCATTCTTTTTTCAGGGAGAGGAAATTTCCACCAAAAATTTTGTATAAGAACAAATTCACCTAGATGTTAAGTTTAAAGAGTTAAGGATTGAGGAGAATTCTGAAAATTCATCTAAGAAGCAAAATTTTAGTTGGAAGGTGTTATAGAGAGCTCAGATGATGAAGTACCTATTGAAGGAATTATCAATCCAATTGCTGTCACTAGTCAGGTTAATGAGCATGAGGCTGATTTATAACATGTAGAAGAAATAGAAGAACAACAAGGAGATCATCATCTAATTGTTCAAGTAAGAGTAGATCCAGAGAGATTAATTCTCAAGGATCATCCACCAACCCAAGTAATTGGAGATGTGAATCAAGGAGTGAAAACTACGAAATAATTGTCAACAAAGGTTAGGATGCAGTGCTTTCTCTCATAATATGAACCCAAAAAATTTGAATAAGCAGATAATGATCGACATTGGATTGTTGTTATGCAAGAAGAGCTTGCACAACATGAGAGAAATAAAGTTTGGAAAGTAGTTGAAAGACCAAAAGATTACCCAATCATTGGAACTAAGTGAGTATTCAAAAATAAACTGGATTCTCGTGAAGTGATAGTCAGAAATAAGGCTAGACTTGTTGCTCAAAGTTATATGCAAGAGGAAGGAATTGACTATAATCAAACATTTACAATAATAGGAAGACTAGAAGCAATTGGGATATTCCTTGCTTATACAACATACAAGAGAATCAAAGTATTCCAAATGGATGTTCAAAGTGCTTTTCTAAATGGGGCTCTTCAAGAAGAGATTTATGTTGAACAACCTCTAGGTTTTGTCAATCTAACTGATCTATCATATGTATATAAAATGAGCAAAGCACTATATGGTATAAAGAAAGATACAAGAGCTTAGTATAAGACTATATCCATTTCCTCTTAAATCACTCTTTCATAAGAGGAAAAGTAGATAAAACACTTTTCACAAAAACACATAAAGAAAAGCTGCTCAATGTCCAAATTCATGTGGAGAACATTATTTTTAACTCAACAGACCTTGGACTATGCAAAAGGTTTGCTGACCTGATGTAATCCAGGTTTGAACTGAATAGCATATGAGAATTATCTTTCTTCCTTGGACTACAAGTGAAGCAAATTTATGAAGGCATTTTTATATCACATTCCAAATATACAAAGGAATTGATAAAGAAATTTATAATGGAAAATGCCTCTATTATGAAAACTCTTATGGCTACTAATGATGTTCTAGATAAAGATATATCTAGTAAATTTATTAATCAGAAGACATATATAACAATCATTGGCTCACTTATTTATTTTACAGTTAGTAGGCTAGATATAATGTTTATCATAGGAGTTTGTTCAAGATTTCAGGTAGATTCTAAGGAATCACATCTGAGTTTAGTAAAAAGAATTTTGAGATATCTTAAGGGTACATCTGAAATGGGATTGTGGTATCACGCAAAATCAAAATTTGAACTATATAATTATTCTGATACTGATTATGCTGGATGTTGATTGGATAGGAAAAGTACCTCAAGAACTTGTCAATTCCTATGTACTAGACCAATATCTTGGTTTAATAAAGAACAAACATCAGTCTCTACTTCTATAAAAGAAGCTGAGTATATAGCTATTGGAAGCTATTGTTCACAAATATTGTGGATATAAAATCAATTGCTTGATTATGATCTAAAGTTTTCTAATTCAATAATATTTTGTGACAACTAAAGTGGTATCTCAATTGTCTCTAATTCTGTCTTGCACAACATGACAAAACATATAGAATTTATGATTCACTTTCTAAGAGACAATGTGGAAAAGGGAAGATTTTCCTAGAATATGTGTCTTCTGAAAATTAGAGGGATGATATTTTCACAAAACCTCTTGATGAGAACAAGAACAAATACTTTAATAACATTTTAGGAATACTTGATAAAGGTCAATAAATGAATTTATCACTAATATAACGTGCAATTTTCATAAAATTGATTGCCGGGAAAATTAAGCAAAAGACTTAAAAAATTTAAGTATATACTCGACGTAACGTTGAATACAAGTTGATGGAATGTCAACTCCTATTCAACACAATGTCTAGTACGGTGACTTTGTAGAGTTTCAGATCTTTATGATATAACGTCGATATAAATCAACACATGCATTGACTATGTGAGATTTTTATAATACTGGTGATGTCACATTGACTAAGGAAACACGTGCTGAAGTTTTATGCCCTAATTTGTCGACATTTCTGTACAACTCATATTCGTCAAGAGTGGACCCACTCAGATCCAAGTCAGAAAGAATCAAAGTTAGCAGGTCAAAGTAGAGGTTAGAGTCAACATTCAAGATTATTGAAGGCCTGAGCGAGTATGGTGAGCTCTCATGCATGCTCTTTAGGTGGGCGACTAGGGTAGATACTCGCCCAAGCCGAGCGAGTTCCCCTAGAGGTCGCCTAGTCACCGATGGGGGTTGGTCTATAAATAAGACCCCCCACCCTTAGTTTTCCTATAAATAGGACTCCAGAGGTACGAGGATTTGTACCTCAGAATCTCGTAAAAGATCTTGACTAAACCTTTCTTCTGGATTTCTAGCCAAGCGAGATAGTGCTTATCCCCTTGATCTCCATCCTCTGATAGTCACAAACTACTGTACACCTTGTACCATGCTCGTACATCTTTGGTTGTGGAGAGGAAGCTTCTTTCATGTATCCGAGTATGTGGTGGGACCTCACTGCCATAGTATCCAGGGTCCCTCTAGTGTCTCATTCCATTTTTGTGTTCTAATATGCTAAGCCATCGATCCCGACTGCTGGACCGATAACCTTAGGCTGCATTGATCCGAATATTTTGAAGTAGGGATTTTCCCAGCTTTAACACTTTGGTGCGGTGATCATGGATCATAGCCAAGGAGGAAAGTTTTGTGAGTAGGTGAGGTGGTGGATTCAGGTGAGAATTGAGAGATAGTCGACAACTCGGCAGGAGGCAATGACTTTGTGTCTGTAGTGGTTTTCTAGGAGTTCGCATGGAAGATTGAGAGGGCCATACTCACAGGGTTCCCTCTCCATGCAGTTGTCACGATGACATATCCTCATCATGTAACTCCATTGGAGGAGGAGAAGCCACCCAAGCGACCAGGGAAGGAGCGAGTGGAAGAGGAGCCAGAGTGACTAGTGTAGTTGCAGTACTGCCTGGCTAGCTACCAGGGCATTTGGTTTTGAGATATGGAGAACCCGATGAAGTTCCAGGATACTCGGTAAGGTGGCAAGTATGATGGAGATACTCGCAAGTATAAGGTCCATCATCATCGAGTAGGGAGGAGCCCTTTCTTTGATTAAGTGTTAGCGACCCCAATTCTGTAAGAGATTACCCGATCAGGCATCTCTGGTAGTTTAAGGATGTGGTGTCCATTCACAACATGATAGACACGTTCAAGTGCATATTCTTCTCCATCACCTTTAAAGAAAAGACCAAAGACTAGTTCCACCATCTCCTAGGAGGTTCCATCTATTACTTCGAAGATAAGCATCAGGGTCTGATGGAGAGGTTTATAATGTCTAGGAAAAGGAAGAAGGAGGCAACTACTCTCTTCAAAATTCTACAGGGGAAGCAGGAGAGGCTTGACCACTATATCGGCCGATTCTAGGAGGAGGTTCTTGACATTTAGGAGGTGGATGGATTTACCTTGCAGCTGACCCTGACGTTTTGCTTGAAGCAAGGTCTCTTCATCATAGAGATCAACTCAAAGTCTCTAGTGTCCTACAAAGAATTGATCGAGCGAGCAAACAAGTTCATGCAAAGGGAGAAGAAGAACAATGATTTCTTGGCCAGGCTGGATGGAGAGACCCTGGGAGGCAGGAAGAGAGGAAGAACTCATAATGTGAAAGCTAGGGTTGTCTCAGGGAGGCAAAAAGAGAGAAGGAGAGAAGAGCCAAATAGGAGAGAAGAGCCTAGGAGGCAGGAGAGGTCTTATGGGCAGGAAGAGAGGAGGCCCGTAGCGTCTCTGGAAAGAAGAGAAGAGGTACGAATATTTTAGTATCCCTATAATCGACCCCAGTAGAGGCCGATAAGAAGACCCCAATACTAGAATCAAGAGAGGAGGAACGGTAACCAGTACGAGAGGAGTTAGGTTAGAGTGTGGGAGAGGTGATTTTCATTGCACAGCAAGGGAATAGGCATCGCAGGAGGAACCAACCATTGAGGAACCAGGTGGAAGAGGTGCCCCTTTACTGCGAGCTACATCGAGTAGAGGGGCATGTGACCTTGGCTTGCCCAGAGTTTTGGGAAGTGAGGAGATCGAAGGCTGGAAGCAAGAGCGATGGAGAGAGAGCAAGAGTGGCAGGAGCCCCCTACAGGACCGGTAGTATTCTAAGCTTTGAGGAGGAGGAAGAATAAAGACTGTGACGACCAAGAAGGTCACAGGGAAGTGGTCTAGGGACTAGGAGGAGGACAAGTAGGGGTGAACCACAGAGGAGCCAGGCTAGAATATTCCCGCAAAGGAAGCCTCCATCAGATCTACCGTAAGAGTGTCACTTTGACATCTCAGAGATTGCCTTATTTGGAGGAGATCACCCTTTCCGAGGAGGATATGTTGGGGAATGAAAATCCTTTTCATGATGCCCTCATCATCTAAACTGCCATCGAAGACTTCACCATTGACCGAATCTTTGTAGAGAACAAGAGCTCAGTGAATGTCATCTTCAAAAGGACATTCATTAGGTTGCAGGTGGAGGCATCTAGGGTTTTAGCTACATACAGATCTTTTAGCATCTCCGGAGAGAAGAAGAAGGTGTAAGGAGGAGTAGATCTTCTGGTAACACTTGGAAAAACCTTGATTAGGTGCAGGTTCATCATCATGGACATGCCAAGCTATTAAATTGCAATCTTTGGGAGGCCTCTCATCAAATACTTCAAGGGAGTCCCATCTTCTTATCATCAGTGCATGAAGTACTGCCGAGGTGATGTCCATGTGAGGATCAGAGGAGATCTTAAAGCTGCAAGGGAGTGTTATCAGTACCATCAGCTGGATAGAGGGTGCAGATAGGTTGGAGAAGATCTTGGAAGGAGAAGACAGACCTAGAGTTGCGGAGAAGTTGGAGGCAGAAGAGGTGATCTCTAAGAAGGGGGAGCCAACCTGCTGGAAATCAAAGGATCCCTAACACTGGATGAGAAGGTGGAGATAACATCTTGTCTACAAGAAAATATATACATCTTCACTTGGAGCGTCACAGAGATGCTAGAGATCAATGCAGAGGTTACTTGTCATCGCCTCAACCTAGACCCAAAGATCACCCCAGTCCGTCAGAAGCAAAGGAAGTGCTCAACCACAGTAGCCGAGCCGATCAAGGAGAAAGTGAGGAAACTGCTGGATGTAGGTTTTGTCTCAGAGATCCAGTATCTAGGATAGGTCTCCAATATTATAATGGTGAAGAAAGCCGGAGGGGTACTGGAGACTTTATATTGACTTTTCTATGTTAAATAAATCTTGCTCGAAGGATGGTTACCTTTGCCTCGAATCAACGTGCTGGATGATTCGGCCATTGGTTTTCATGTGATGAGTTTTCTTGATGCTTTTTCAGGGTCACAAGATCTGGATGCATCCCCTAGACTACTGCGATGTATCCTTTATCACCAACGATGGATATTATAGCTATAAGATGATGCTTTTCAGGTTAAGGAATGCATGTACAATGTATTAAAGGATGATGGACCAAGTATTCAAAGAGGAAAAATGGGCAGAACCTGGTGGTGTACATGGATTATCTCTTGGTCAAAAGTAGGAGAATTGCAGAACATACTAAGGATCTGGTGGAGACTTTTGTGACACTTTAGAAGTTCAAGATGTGACTCAATCCAACAAAATGTGTGTTCGGAGCAGGAAGAGGAAAGTTCCTAGGTCACCTCGTTACCCCACATGGGTGGAATCTAATCCTGACAAAGTAAAGGTCATCTTGGAGATGACATTTTCCGAAGAATTTTAAGGAAGTCCATTGGTTGATAGGAAGGTTGGCGGGTCTTAGCTTCTTCCTGTCCAAGGAAGATGAGAAGTGCTCTCAGTTTTTTAAATCTTTCTGACACAATAAACACTTTGAGTGGACCAAGAAGTGTGAGGAGGCTTTTGGAAAGCTTAAGTAGTAGTTAACTCAAGCTCCTCTACTCCAAAGTCCCAAGTAAGGTGAAGATCTCCTCCTTTATCTAGGAGTGGGAGCAGAAGTAGTCAGCTCGGTGCTCATCAGGGAAGAAGGGAAGAGGAAGTTTCCCATCTACTATGTGAGTTGAGTTCTTAGGTGGGCTTAGATGAGATTTCCCATATTGGAGAAGCTGGCATTCGCCTTAGTGATTTCAGCGCGAAAGCTCCAGCCATATTTTCAAGCTGAATCCATCAAGGTCATCTCTGATCATCCTCTTCGAATTATCTTGGATGGCATGGAGCATTTGGGAAGGCTAGTGAAATGGATGGTGGAACTCAGTAAATTCGATATTTATTTCTCACAAACGGTGTCAATCAAGGCTCAAGTAGTGGAGGATTTCCTGGCTGACTTCTCGACCAGGACATGAGGAGACAAAGGCTCTTGTAGTCCCGTCTCTTGGAAGATGTTCATGGATAGAGCTTCTGAAAAGATTCAATGGGAGACATCGTCTTGCTAGTGAGCCCGCAAGGAATGAGGATCAATCAAGCTATCGAGATCCTCTTCCCCATCACGAACAACTAGGCAAAGTACGAGGATATGGTGGCAGAATTTCCTCTTGCCAAGGAGTTGAGAATTCAAGATCTCAAGGTCTTCACTGACTCAATAGTGGTCGTGCCACAAATCAGGGGAGAGTCGAAGTGTGCAACCCTATCCTACAAAAATATGTGGTAAAGGTGAAGGGCTTGATTGGTAGCTTTCAATCTTTCTTTGTTGAGCACGTGCCGCGAAAGGAGAACTCAGAAGCAGATTGACTAGCGATATACGACCCGAGGGCCGGTGGAATAGTGATGGAGTTATTTCGACCATCTATCGAGCAGGGGGGAGATGATGGAAATTGAACAACAAGCTTCCTAGAAGGTGTTGGAACACCCTATTACTAATTTGGGCAAGGATCACTATGTTTGTCTTAGGAATCCAGTTTGACCTAGATGTATAGTTAAAAAGGTCAACATTAGAATATGTCTAGGGCTTAGAATTTAGGTTTGTAGCTGCCCCCAGGACCATTCAAGGAATCAGACTTAAAGCTGAGGCAAAGACAATTATCGTCGAGCTTAGGTCGACGAAACGTCGAACTCCGTTCGACGCTCTCTGAGCTCAACTTTGCTGAATCGTCGAGCTCCAGTCGACGATCGTCTAGCTCAGATCGACGATCTATCTTCAGCTTATTCTTCAGGTCGCTGAGCTCAGGTCGACGATCGTAGAGCTCAGGTCGACGTTTTCTGTCTGATCTTCATTCCTATCTCTGAGCTCAGGTCGATGATCGTAGAGCTCAGATCGACGTTTTTCCTGAGAGATCGACGTTTTTAAGGATTCAAATTCAGTCAGACTGTGGAATGTTTTTCAAATTCTCTCAGCACTTATGTCAAGAGATCTGCCAGCCATTTTATTTATTCTGGAGCAAGTTTCAAGGAATTCTTTTTGAGAATGTTTTATTGGACTTTCCTCTAGAAGACAAAACTTTATGGAAGGCATTTAATGTCTGTTAACGGCTATCTTGGATATAGGATCTTCAGAGAATAAAAGCTGCTTCTCTTGTTTTCTCTAATACACAGATTTAGATACATATACATAGACAAAGACAGAGATAGACATATACATAGATAATAAAGAAAAAGAACAAGTGATTCTCAGGACAGTCTGATCAACACAAGAAAACTCAAGTAATCAACCCTGGAGAATCAGTTGGACATTTTGGCATACTGAAAAAGTGATCTTAGCTTCATCTCAAGGACTCCAGACAACTCATCTTTCAGCATCTGCTGAAACCATCTTCTGCTGGAGATCTGAAGCTTCTGAAGACCTATCACCCTGAAGTAAAGCTTCCACTCCTGATCTAGTCAACATCTTAGGGGGAGCTTTGACAACACAAATCCACTTGTGCTTCTATCTTTGATTGAGACAGAGAAGACAACTTCACTCACTCTTTTTCTTTTCCCTTTCCCTCTATAAAAGGGTTTTCAAAACTCCCTTCAAAAGCTTTGATTCTGGTTCTGAGAACCTTATCAAAACTCAGTGGTGGCAAGACACCTGATCAAAAAATCTAGTTTGGTTTTTGAGCACCTTATCAAAAGCTCATTGGTGCTAGGACACCTGATCAACCTTTCCTGCAGTGGATTCCTACCAAGGGTGGTAGAAGAGTGGATGTACCCAGGTTTTTGGGGAACCACTATAGCTCCTTGTGTTCTCTGGTTTGCTTGTGTGTTTTCTTTGCTGTGTACTGTGCTCTTCTTTTTACTGTCTTGTTAATTCTATAGAAGGCACCTTACACCTATATATAAGTTAAATCTTAAAAGTTTTGCTAGTTTAAAATTGTGAATTTATTTTAAATAAACTCTATTCACCCCCCTCTAGAGTTGAGATAGATCTTGTTCCCACTTTCAATTGGTATCAGAGGCAGGTTGGTTGTTCATACAGGCTAACACCTGAACCAAAAGATCCTTGATAAGATCAAACTTTTAAGAGGGTTATTTTCATTATATTTAATTTTATATAAAGACATGGCATAGAACAAAGATTATGCAAGCACCAGGCCTCCAATGTGCAATCTATCCAAGTTTGCACTTTGGAAAGCAAGGATTAGACTTTACATGAACTCTATTGATGAAGACATATTTAATTCTATTTTGACAGTGTGCCCAAGTCCACCAACAAGCTCAAGTATAAATGCTGTTCCACCTCCTTCAGGAACAGATGCTGAAATAAAGAAGTGGAAGACTGCAGATGCCAAGGCCATGAACATCTTAGCTCAGACAATGTCTGATGAGATATTTCAGAAGGTAGCTGAATACAACTCAGCCAAAGGAATTTGCGACAAGCTCTCTGAAATTGTCTCAGGATCTGCTGATGAAAGGAAAGACAGGAGATCCCATCTTATAAGCCAATATGAGAATTTCAAAAAGGGAGAAGCTGAATCAGTGGCTGACATGTACAATAGACTAAGTCTGGTTGTCAATGAGTTAAAGACTCTGGATAAAGAAATCTCATTGACTGAGCTGAATGACAAAATCTTAATGTGCTTCCCCAGCACTTGGGATTCAAGAATCTGGCCAATCAAAGATGCCAGAAGTCTAAATGAGATTACCACTGAAGCTCTCCTGGGCAAGCTCAAATCTTATGAGCTGCTCATTAAAAATAGAGAAGAAGAACAAAAGACTACCTCCCCAGTCACAAGGAAAGAGAAGACCATAGCCTTCAAAGCTACATAAGAGGAGCCTGAAGATAAAGCTACAGGAAATGATGAGCTCCTAAGTCTACTGGCCAAAAGATTCTACAAGATGGCCAGAAAAGACTTCAGAAAGAGATCATACAAGGGTCATGATAAACCAAGGTATGATAAATCAAATAACAATAAAGAAATTATATGTTTTGGTTGCAGGAAACCAGGCCATATTGTGCCTGACTGCCCAGAAAACAAGAACAAGGACAAGAAAGATAGAAGAGAAAGAAGAAAGGAGAAAGACTTCAGAAAGAACAGCTCAGACAAACCCTCCTCCAGCAAGAACAAACATACAAGGAAGGGATTTGTTGCTGAGACATGGAGTGAAACTGAAGAGGACTCTGAAGCCTCATCCAGCTCCAGTGATGATGAGGATGATGCTGATGAAAAGGAATTCTGCATGATGGCTATCAATGCCTCTCAAACAGATTCAGAAGCAGAAGAGTCAGAATCAGATTCAGAAGCTCAACTAGAAGAAGATCAGGTAATCAATTCTTTTGATTTCAGTTCTGAGGACTTTAAACATGAGTTTAAAGTACTATGCCTAGATCTGTTGGAGTCTGAGAAGGAAATCACTTCCCTCAGAAAACAACTATCTGAGTATAGCACTTTAAAATCAGAGAACCTCAAACTCTCTGAAGAGTTAGAATGCTATAGAGAGGAGATAGCTTTACTAAAAAGTGAACTATCCATGGCCAAGCAATTTGAAGAATCCCTTAATGGGAGAAGTATCAAATTAATGGACATCACAAGCACAGTGAACTCAAGATTAAATAGTACACTGGGCTTGGGTGTTTCATCTAGCCAACCCATAGTATTAACCACCCCAATCAAATTTATTTTTGATAAAGGGAAGGGTGTTGTAGAGGTAGCTAGGAAGAATTCATATCTACCTAAGAAAAGCAAAGTTCAACAGAAAACGTCGAGCAGAGGTCGACGATCGTCGAACAGAGATCGACGATCGTCGAACAGAGATCGACGATCTCAGGCTAGAATGTCGAACTCAGCTCAACGATTCCTGAACTCTGAACTCTCTCACAGTCGATTTTCGAACGGAGCTCGACGATTTTACCCAAGATCGTCGAACTCAGATCGACGATCGTCGAACGGAGTTCAGAGCTTTGAACCTTCTTTCAGAGGCAAATCTCAATTCAATCCTAGAAGTGCTTCATTCCAATGCTTTAATCCTTATACTGAATGGATAATACCTCCTAGGAGATACCATCCTGAAGGTTATAAGAATCAACCTGGGATATCTTCTATTTCTGAATTTAAGGGATATCAACCTAGGCCCAAGGTTAACTGGGTCAAAAACATATAAGCTGTTTATGTGCAGGTGAAGACCTATCCAACATCAAACCAGCTATGGTATCTGGATAGTGGGTGCTCAAAGCACATGACAGGGAATAAGGACAACTTCACATCCTTTAAAGCCAAGCTTGGACCCAAAGTAATTTTTGGTGATTCAAACTTTGGAACTACAAAAGGATATGGTGCAGTTCAAATTGGGCCAGTCACCTTCAAGAAAGTAGCCTATGTTGAAGGACTCAAGCACAACCTGATAAGCATTAGTCAGCTGTGTGATGAAGGATATCAAGTGACTTTCAACAAAGAAATATATAAGATCAAGTTAGAAGACAACACAACTGTGTTGACAGGTAACAGGAAAGGTAATATTTACTTAGTAGACTTTCATTCATCTAAGGTAGATATTTGCCTGTTTAATTCCATATCTAGACCTAATATTCTTTGGCATAAGAGACTAGGACATGTTAACCTTAGAACCATTGCTAGGCTATCCAAGGACAACCTTGTCAGAGGACTGTCTTCTGGCCCCTACAAGAAGGAAGGACTCTGCAAGCCTTGTCAATTAGGCAAGCAAACTAAAAATAGCTTTAAATCAATTAACAAGAGTGATTCACCTAGGATTTTGTATCTGTTACACATGGATCTCTTTGGACTCATTACAGTACAAAGCTTAGGAGGGAAATCCTATACTTTAGTGGTTGTAGATGACTTCTCAAGATTCACATGGGTATTCTTTTTGAGGAAGAAGTCTGATAACTTTAAGTGTTTGACAGAGTTTCTCAAATGTATTCAGATTGAGTTCAACACTCACATTGCCCCGATCAGAAGTGATCATGGTAGAGAGTTTGATTCTCTTCTCATGCAAGAGTTCTGTCAAAGTGAAGGGATCAAACATACTTTCTCAACTCCTAGAACTCCTCAACAAAATGGGGTAGCTGAAAGGAAAAATAGAACCCTTATTGAATCTGCAACTACCTTATTGACAGATACTCACCTACCTCTATCCTTTTGGGCTGAGGCAGTGAACACCTCCAATTATGTGTTGAATAGAAGTCTAATACATAAACTAAAGGGCAAGACTCCCTATGAACTGCTCAAAGGGAAGAAACCTAAAGTAGACTATTTTAAAGTTTTTGGTTGCACTTGTTATATTCACAATAATGACAAGAAATATTTAGCAAAATTTCAAGAAAAAGCTGATGAAGGAGTGTTTCTGGGATACTCCATGATCAGTAAAGCTTATAGGGTTTATAATAAAACTAATCTAAAAATAGAAGAATCTGTCCACATTTCCTTTGATGAAACTAATATGTCTTTCAAGGAGAAGAATACTTCTACCATAGAACATTTGCAGGTGCATTCTCTAGCTGAAGAATTGGACAGATTACAATTCACTCAAAAGGATGAAAGTAGTGAAGATGAAGAAGCTGCTCAACATCTGGAAGAAAATCTTCTTGAAGAGTCAGTTGTTGTCCCACAAGAGGAAACAACAACACAGGTTGGTGAACAATCAACACCCCCTGTTGATCTAGTAACACCAAGAGATCATCCAATCTCCCAAGTGATTGGAGACATCTCAGTTGGTGTGCAAACCAGAAATCAGGTCAATCAAAACCTGATGCACACTTGCTTTCTCTCTCAAATTGAACCTCAAACCATTCAAGATGCAGAGCAAGATCCACACTGGATCATTGCAATGCAAGAGGAGTTGCATCAATTTGAAAGAAACAAAGTTTGGGAACTAGTGCCTAAGCCAAAGGATCATTCAATTGTTGGAACAAAATGGGTGTTCAGAAATAAGCTGGATGATCAAGGAATTATTGTAAGGAACAAGGCAAGGCTAGTTGCTCAAGGATATTCTCAAGAAGAGGTGATAGACTATGACCAGACCTTTGCACCTGTTGCAAGGTTAGAGGTCATAAGAATCTTCCTGTCTTATGCTGCTCACAAGGGATTCAAAGTCTATCAAATGGATGTGAAGAGTGCTTTTCTCAATGGGGAGATCAAAGAAGAAGTCTATGTCAGACAACCTCCAGGTTTTATCTCTCTAACCCATCCTGATTATGTTTTTAAACTTCACAAAGCATTATATGGTCTCAAGCAATCTCCTAGAACATGGTATGAGACTCTAGCATTCTTTCTGATGAAGAATGATTTTGTTAGGGGGAGAGTAGACCAAACTCTTTTTATTAGAACCCATAAGTCCCATACCCTACTAGTACAAATTTATGTAGATGATATTATATTTGGGTCTACTGATTCAAATTTGTGCAAAAAGTTTTCCAAGCTTATGCACTCTAAATTTGAAATGAGTAGCAGGGGTGAGATATCCTTCTTCTTAGGATTGCAAGTCAAACAACATGCTGAAGGCATATTTATTTCTCAAACCAAGTATGCAAAAGAATTGGTTAAGAAATTTGGGATGTCTGATGCATCATGTATGAAAACACCCATACCTACCAATGCTGTATTGGATGCTGATGAACATGGGAAACCAGTTGATCAGACAACATATAGAGCAATGATTGGATCTCTATTGTACCTTACAGCCAGTAGGCCTGACATAATGTTTGCTACATGTATATGTGCTAGATTCCAAGTCAGCCCTAGAGAGTCACACTTAACTTTAGTAAAGAGGATTCTTAGGTATGTTAAAAACTGTCCAAATCTAGGACTCTGGTATCCAAAAGATTCAGCATTTGACTTAACTGGATTTTCAGATGCTGATTATGCTGGATGCAGAATAGACAGGAAAAGCACCAGTGGAACTTGTCAGTTTCTTGGTGATAGACTTGTCTCATGGTATTGTAAGAAACAAACATCTGTGTCAACCTCAACTGCTGAAGCTGAATACATGGCTGTAGGCAGTTGTTGTTCACAAATATTGTGGATACAAAACCAACTCCTAGACTATGGCTACAACTTAGAGAAGTCTAAAATATTTTGTGATAACACCAGTACTATTTCCATTACACAAAATCCAGTCCTCCATAGTAGGATAAAACACATAGAAATTAGGCATCATTTTTTAAGGGATAATGTTGAGAAAAACAAAATTGAACTTGAATACATCCCAACTGATTTGCAAAGGGGAGATATTTTCATCAAGCCTTTGGATGAAAAGAAACACAACTTCCTAAATCAGTTAGGCATGTTAGATGGAGGAAGCCTAAAATAAATTACAAGATTTTCAAAAGCTAAAAATAGACCAAGATTAGGCTAAAAACTCACCTTTTTTGTGTCTGTAGGATAGTTTCTGACTTTGAACTGCGCTCGACGTTTTCCCCAGAAAGCGTCGAACGGAGCTCGACGTTTTCCCAGAAAGCGTCGAACGGAGATCGACGTTAAAACGTCGACCTGAGTTCAGAGCGTGTCAGATAGTTGTATACTATCTCTTTCAGGCCTTCGATCGTCGACCTGAGCTCGACGTTCTCCCTAGATCGTCGAACTGAGATCTATGATATTGAAGCCCTTTCAGCTTCCATCAGGAGTCCTGATCGTCGAACAGAGATCGACGATCCTTCCTTTTTCGCGTCGAACCCTAATATAAAATCATTTTTCGGCCGCCGCTCGTCGTTTACTCTTTCATACTCTCTGCAACTTTCTCTCTTTCCCTCCAAACCTTCTACACTTGGTCGTGTTTGTTTCATCTTTGCAGGTACAGATGGCTGTGTCAAGTGCTGCTATTTCAAAGATGAAATTTGATACAGGTTTCGATATTGATATGAACTCTTTCGATGGAAGTGATCAGAGATTCAAGGATATTCTCAACCTTTTTCGAGAACAACAACTGTTTCAGATCATGTCCACCCGAATGAAGATTGCAGCAGAAGAGATAAAGGAATGGTGTTTTACCGCCACGAATGAGAATGAGGATTCTGTAATCGGCTCAATTAAAGGGACTCAGGTACCTTTGTCCGCCGCCCTTCTAACAGAGTTTTTCCTTCTTAGTACTGGAGATGACTCCATAGATTTGTCTGGAGAAGAGTATGATTCTATGCTGAATAGAATGGGTCACACTGTTGTGAACCCTAACAAACTGCTGAAAAAGAACCTCTCCATAGAATTCCAATTTCTGGCTGATGTGGTTGGTAAAGTGCTTCTGGCAAAGCACTCAGCCCATGATACAATATCAAGATACCAATTCTGTTTAATGGGAGCTTTGGTTGACAAGAAACATTTAGATTGGGGATCCATCTTTTTCAATCTGATCAAGAAGAAGCTGAACAAAAGCTGTGTAAGCTATGGGAGGATATTAGGGGTTTACCTGCACTCCAGGTGCCCTGAGCTGCTGACCTCTAGTGGGATGTACATCAATGCATCCAAGAGGTTAACCTGTGCCCTCTTCAGCAGATGGGACAGGCAGATCATCAACCCCAGCAGGGCTACTGCAGCACCACTTGCTTCAGGCACCAGGACTGTTACAGTCACTCCTCAGATCTCTGCCCCAGCAGAAGGATTGCCTGCTTCCTCTTCTCCTCCTCCAGCTGTTTCTATCCCAGTCACCACCTCAACTTCTTCACCAATCTCAACCTCTATCATCTCATCCCCCGTTACAATCTCTTCACCAATTTCACCTCCTCCAGCCTCTACCTCAAAACAATTCCACCCTTTGTTCTCTTATCCATCTTTCACCACTCCATCATTCTCTCTTATAGATGAATCCTTCATGGATGATTCTCCTCCAACTCCTCCTGAGCTTCCCTCTACATCCTCTTACCAACAACTTCTTCAAGACATCCTTTCTCAACCATCCTTCACCCCATCCTTTGCCTCTTCAATCCCATCCATCTCCACCTCAGTAACATCTATATCCACTATTCCTCCTTCATAACCATCCATCCCAACACCTCCTATCTCCACACTCTCCATTACATCAGCTCCAGCAACCTTCATCCCAGTCTCTTCAACTCCTACCTCTGCTCAAGCCAATCTTGAGCATGCAGATCTTTCAGCCCTGGCAGACAAGCTCTATGTGTTGCTAGCCCCCAAGCTAACCTCACTATTGGAGACCTCCTTGGCTCCACTCCTGAAACATGTTCAGGAGCTGTCTACCAAGTTCTCTTCCTTCCTCTCCTCCCAGGCAATCCCTTCATCTGTGTGCCTTGATTCAGTCTCCACTGAACCCAGGCAGGGGGAGATGCCTTTTGAAGCATTGGATGTGCCTGAGGCTGCTGAAGGTTCAAGTACTGCTCTTGTTTTTGCAGTGGACCTTCAGAGTCTGCTTTCTATATTTGATTCCGTTCATTTTAGTTCTCTGCTAGTGTATCAAGCTGAAGACCTCACTAAGGCCATTGTTCCTATCTCTGTATGTGATCCCAGCCTAATTGCCTCATATGTCAATTCTTTCAAGGCTGTGGATGTTATTGCTTCCATCTCTGCTGCTGCTGCTGTTTCTACAATTGTATCAGAAGATATTGACATGATTTCTGTTGTTGAGGATACTGCTGCTAAAGAACTTGCCACATATCTGGAAGAATCTGCTTCTACTGCTGCTCCAACTTCTGTCTCTGCTGTTGCTCAAATTTCTGCTGCTATTGCTGCTCCTGCTCTGACCCCTGATCAAGTAAAACAACAAGAAAAGTATATAAAGAGTATTGATGACTTATATGATAGACCTCAAAGTTCAGACAGTGATCAGTTTCAAACTGAATCTGATGATTCTTCTAATAGTATTGCCAAGAAAAGGAAGGCCAGAAGCAAGGCCATGATGAAGGTTCCTCCTGCTCAAGCTAAAGATTCAAATGACATTCCATACTATATTCTGCATAACTGTCCTATCTCTGAGCCTTGGATGCAGTATTCCAAAAATCAAGTGAAAGCTATGAAGAAAAGAAGGAAATTGGATAAATATAAAAAAGGATCTTCTAGGTTTCAGCCTCCTCCTCCTCCAGATTCAGGATCAGGTGGAGGCTCAGCTTCTCAAACCCCAGCTTCTAAGCAAAGTTCCTCCCAGTCCTCTCAAAGATACCATCCTAGGGGGCAATACCAAAGGGGTTATCAGTCCAGAGGGGGACAGTATAGAGGAAGTCAAAGAGGACATAGATTTCATGCAAGGGAAGGACAAAGACTCATGGACTCTGCTCAAGGTCCTTTCCCTTATAAACTCAGAGAAAAAGTTGAGACTAGAACTCCTATTGCATCAGAAACTGTAAATAGATATGAGCCTGCAGTGCCTTTTGAAGATCCAGAGAACAATCCAGTGTCATGGACTGCAAGGATGAAAGAACTGCCTGCCTTAGATCAGTTGAAGAAAGCCAGAGAACAAGAGAAAAACACCTCCAATATTACTACTCTATCAGATCAAAGAAAAGCTGAACTGGAAAGGTATTCTTCAAGAAAATTCTTTGACCCAGTGGACTACATGAAGTTGCATCCTGAGGCTGTGGTTCCCAGGCCAAGAGCTCAAACCTCCTTAGGTGCAGATGATGATAGAAGGTCAAAGAAGGAAGCCCTTAATCCTAACAGAGAAATTATATTTAAGAAAGGAAGTGAAAAGAAGTAATTTCTATAAGCAGACAGCACAATCTCTCTGAACATTTGCTGAAATTCCATTTGATTTTTGCTATGATTTTTTGCTCTGTTTTTTTTATTTTAGTTTATTGCTCTTCAGTATGTTGTTTGTAGTTTTTATTTCTGAAATATGTAAATAGTAATCCTAACCCAAATAGGGGGAGATTGTTGGAACACCCTATTACTAATTTGGGCAAGGATCACTATGTTTGTCTTAGGAATCCAGTTTGACCTAGATGTATAGTTAAAAAGGTTAACATTAGAATGTGTCTAGGGCTTAGAATTTAGGTTTGTAGCTGCCCCCAGGACCATTCAAGGAATCAGACTTAAAGCTGAGGCAAAGACAATTATCGTCGAGCTTAGGTCGACGAAACGTCGAACTCCGTTCGACGCTCTCTAAGCTCAACTTTGCTGAATTGTCGAGCTCCGGTCGACGATCGTTTAGCTCAGATCGACGATCTATCTTCAGCTTATTCTTCAGGTCGCTGAGCTCAGGTCGACGATCGTAGAGCTCAGGTCGACGTTTTCTGTCTGATCTTCATTCCTATCTCTGAGCTCAGGTCGACGATCGTAGAGCTCAGATCGACGTTTTTCCTGAGAGATCGACGTTTTTAAGGATTCAAATTCAGTCAGACTATGGAATGTTTTTCAAATTCTCTCAGCATTTATGTTAATAGATCTGCCAGCCATTTTCATTTATTCTGGAGCAAGTTTCAAGGAATTCTTTTTGAGAATGTTTTATTGGACTTTCCTCTAGAAGACAAAACTTTATGGAAGGCATTTAATGTCTGTTAACGGCTATCTTGGACATAGGATCTTCAGAAAATAAAAGCTGCTTCTCTTGATTTCTCTAATACACAGATTTAGATACATATACATAGACAGAGACAAAGATAGACATATACACAGATAAGAAAGAAAAAGAACAAGTGATTCTCAGGACAGTCTGATCAACACAAGAAAACTCAAGTAATCAACCCTGGAGAATCAGTTGAACATTTTGGCATACTGAAAAAGTGATCTTAGCTTCATCTCAAAGACTCCAGACAACTCATCTTTCAGCATCTGCTGAAACCATCTTCTGCTAGAGATCTGAAGCTTCTGAAGACCTATCACCCTGAAGCAAAGCTTCCACTCCTGATCTAGTCAACATCTCAGGGGGAGCTTTGACAACACAAATCCACTTGTGCTTCTCTCTTTGATTGAGACAGAGAAGAAAACTTCACTCTCTCTTTTTCTTTTCCCTTTCCCTCTATAAAAGGGTTTTCAAAACTCCCTTCAAAAGCTTTGATTCTGGTTCTGAGAACCTTGTCAAAACTCAGTGGTGGCAAGACACCTGATCAAAAAATCTAGTTTGGTTTTTGAGCACCTTATCAAAATCTCATTGGTGCCAGGACACCTGATCAACCCTTCTTGCAGTGGATTCCTACCAAGGGTGGTAGAAGTGTGGATGTACCCAGGTTTTTGGGGAACCACTATAGCTCCTTGTGTTCTCTGGTTTGCTTGTGTGTTTTCTTTGCTGTGTGCTATGCTCTTCTTTTTACTGTCTTGTTAATTCTATAGCATGCACCTTACACCTATATATAAGTTAAATCTTAAAAGTTTTGCTAGTTTAAAATTGTGAATTTACTTTAAATAAACTCTATTCACCCCCCTCTAGAGTTGAGATAGATCTTGTTCCCACTTTCAGAAGGATCACATCTTTGCCTTTCTATCAACAAGTCGACTTCTCACTGGTGATGGTGATTAAAGGAAGTTTCGATACAAGGCAACCTACTATCTAGTACACAAAGGAGAGCTATATTGCAAAACCATCCCGGGCCCCTGGCTAGATGCCTGTCAAAAGATGAAATACCTCGGGTACTCGGAAAGATTCATTCAAGAGAATGTTGCAGCCACTCTAGGACTCATACTCTGGAGCAGAGAATTCTCAGACATGGATACTTCTTGCAAATTATTCGAAAGGATGCAGAAACCTTCTCAAGGAAGTATCCAGAGTGTCAAATCTTCACTCCCCTTCAGTTATAACCAGCTCAGCAACTTCGCTCGATTACCTCTCTTTGCCATTTAGGGAATGGTTTTGTAAGACCCCATTTTTCGGGTCCTATAGCCAGAACCACCGCTTTGTGGTGACACCAACTCCATAGAAGGTTGACACCACAAACTGCCAATTTTGCTGGCAAATACTCGAGCATATGTTTTAAAGAAAAGAAGTACTATCATAAGATAACCAGTCCATATCACATGTAATATATATATAAAATCAATCCACAGAAAAATAAGGATAAAAAGGGCACCAGTCCAGTACATATAATCCTCACTACATAACGCTCACAGAAGTAAAGCTACTAGACATTCACTGATCCCATGACTGCTGCTGTTGTTGCCACATGTAGACTATGCTGGTTCACCTCCTACTGGGTGTGCTGTTTTCCCCGGTGATGTAACCTGTCTCCCAGCTAGAGTCCCTGGTGTTATGCCCATCAGGCCATTAGTTTAACTAAGTCTTGGTCCCCCTCCCTCCACCCTACGACACCTAGGCACCGTGCGAGGAGGATGAACGGGAAGGGACTGAAAGTGGAGAGTAAGCAAAAGTAGATGATAATGGCTCTAACTATCATATGACAAAATAATCTAACACAATAATGATAGGTATATGAACAAAAAGTGAGAGTACCAGTATATTAGAAGCATCAAATTAAAGTAAAAGTAGAGCAACTATGGATCATCACAGGAAAGTAGCCTTAGATTATAAGAATGTCCATACAGACTTATAAGTTAATGGGTTGTTTTATAAGGCCTAACGTATATAAAGATCTCATAATAATTTATACATTAGGGGTAGAGGTTTTATGCAGGTTATGTATGACATGGAATTCTATGCATGCTAAATGATGAATTCCACACAAGTGCAACACACCCACCCGACTCTATGTGCACAGACCTTTAGTTTCCCCATTTGAAGTTAGCTAAACTCTCAGGTACCTCTTGTAGTGGCAAAC
The DNA here is from genome assembly GCA_039513925.1 of Platanthera zijinensis. Classification (NCBI taxonomy): domain Eukaryota; kingdom Viridiplantae; phylum Streptophyta; class Magnoliopsida; order Asparagales; family Orchidaceae; genus Platanthera; species Platanthera zijinensis. The sequence continues at coordinate 177,375,008 of CM077090.1, read as the reverse complement.
AGAGGTAGTGGGCTTGGCCTCCCCACTCCTAGGTCGGTATTCACACTACCCAGCCAAGACCCTGCATACTACTCGGTACACCCACAATCAGGTGCTACAGAGTCTCTTGTACTAATGCTGGCAAAACCACCAGTATTTTATGGCTAAGTGAATATTTACACTTGCCGAGTCAACATATAGATGTCAGTGAGAATGACCGTCCATTAACGAGGACCCACCACTTTAATGCACATGCACTTATGCTAAAATGAGCTCCCAAACCGTCGACTCTCCAAACTTAACACCATCTTTCTATCAAACGCTGAGCCCACCGCTCGTGAATCTATACCATCTATCCTCCCAAAATAAAAGAGTGACTGTTCGTGTCAATGGTTATTTAAAGGTTACTTTTTTAATTAGCTTATTCTTACAGTTTAGGGTTAACCTTGGACTGCCCAGGGCATGCCCGGTGAAGGGCTCTCGAGGGCACTAGGAACTACGATGTGCTGAAGCCCAAAGCTCCCTTTATCAAAGCACTTACTTTTATGAGTATCTATTTATCAATGAACCCTTTTCCCCACGTTGCCTTTTTAACCAATCCAAAATGGATTTTTTTTTCTAGGATAAGAAGATACTCTTCGACCCCGAGCATAACCCTATCTCCATGCTACCCAGACTACTTAGGATTTGGCCCTAAGGGCGACCTTATCAAGAATCCACCCATCCTAGTACATCCACTATATCACCACCCATACATGACCTACAGTTTTATCCTAAATGCTTGAATTTTACTACATGCAGACCAAGTGACCTAACCTAAGCGTATGAAAGTAAATACTCCAGATTACTTTGCCTACAACCTTATTATTAATGGAGGTCTATCATAACTTGTTGAGCCCAAAAACATAACTTGATATTTTTCCTAATTAAATCTGCATTTACCGAGACATTCCAGAGCTGGTCTGGTCCTGAAATTCTATCTTTCCTAATAATTTTCCCTAAATCATGAATCCCTATGATTTGAACATGAAGTATATAATTTTTACAAACAATGATTCCACCAAAATTTACAGAGATTTTTATTGACTAAGTAATAACAATGTATGAGCTTCATAATTTTCCAGAAATAATTTATATCCAAAACCAAAATATAAACTTTTTGATGAGAACAATAATTAACAAAGAAGCTACAAGATTTAATCATCCAAAAATTATGATAAAATTACCATAGGTGAAATATGATCAGAAAGTATTACTGCCCAAATTTCATCTTCATCAAATTTATTTTTGCAACATAAATAAATTAATGAATATATCATCACATAAAGCACTTTGTAAAGAAACCCCTAATTATTCTCTTCCAAAAAATACAATAAAATTAACAGGGTATATTTATGGTATAAAAAGTTCATTGACCAAATTTCATAATTTTCTAGAGCTTAGTTTATTTTGAAACAAATTATTTACATAGTCATCAATTTCTAGAATTACAAAGAAGATACAAAAATTCATCATCCAAAAATTGTAATAAAAATTGCAGACATAAATAACATCACTATAGGACCTTCACCAAAGTTTCATGACCATTCCATGCTGTTATGACATGTGTTGAGTACTTAATAGAAAAGTTCATATCCTAACTATTAGGTGATTGGTGGGGGGGGGGGAATCTACTCCTAATATTCCAATTAAATTATCCAAGGTGTCTCCCCACCCAATGAATCTATCTACAGAATCTTGAGCCAAGACTTGAAGGTTTGACTCTATTTCCTTCTTTAACCCTAACAGGCAACCCTAAGGTTTGAACTAGGGTTTCATGGTATTTCAACCCTAAAACTTCTAAAACTACCCTAAGGGATGTTTCATGTAATAGTATGTCAGAGACCAAAGTCTCACCTTATTTAGTTGAAGGGTTGATCACCCAACCATTTAAGTGCACTATTGAATAACTAGGCTTATTACCTTTAAATGGCCAAATTTACTCACTAAGTTACCGCACTAAATCGACTCCAAATAGGGTGATATTTTTTTTGGCCTTACAATATCCCCTCTTGTCACCCACCAGAGTTTGAGAAAATTTTGAGGTCCATTGACCTTATTTTAATAATATACGTGAATTATTAAATTATTACAAAAATTATAGAAAAATCATCTCCAAATATTCTAATTTTTGTATATGTTGTAGACCATGGCCAAACCAGCCTATGTTCAAAATTTCAGCCCACTTGAATGAGTGGTTCACTAAGGGAACCTATTTCAATTTCTGGTTAACTCTTGGACACCTTGCCCCAAAAGTGTGTTGAGGGAAAACCAGTAGTCCAAAAGGGTTGATTTTAATTTTGTAATAAACTAGACTCCATGGGCTAGGTTTTGTATGTTGGAAATATTTACAGAAAATGCCTCTAGGTTTTTTTAAAAATTAAGGAAATGTGATTGAAATAATGTGACATAATTGATTTATAATATATATATAATATTTAATTTGGCCTACGCTTATCGATCAAGCCGATCTGACGGCTCCTGGTCATCATTCCTGATGAGCCAATGGCCTGGATTATTCCTTCCTGGAGCTTTTCAAGCCCCAATTCCTGGCAACTCAGCCACCTCCCTGGCCAGCCACCTCCACCACCACCTTCGTCGAGGTGGTGGCTCTTGCCTGGCGGCGGCACAGCCGCCGGAGGGGCCATTTCCAGCGAACCCGGGAGGTTAGATTTTCATGAAAACACACATTTTTCTCCTCACTGATCGGGCTCAATTGAGCCTGATTTCTCCACCTATTGATCTATAGATCTAACACAGAGAAGAAGGAAGAGGATTAGACCTACAGGCAGGCTTGGCGGTGGGTGTGGTGGTGATGTGCCATGGTCGGCGATCTCAAGCTTCCTCCTTGCCGAATTCTCGATTCTTCTCCTAAACCAGTGATGTAACCATCAATTTTGATTGCTTGGAAGCTTTTAAAGCTGATGGAGGGGTCGTTTTGGGGAGTGGGAGAGGCTACACTTGATTAACCATTAATGGCCATGAAAGGGAGTGTTCGACCATTGTGAATTGGTGCCCTTCATGTGCTGGGCTAGCTGGAATTGATGGCAACTCTTACCAAAGGTCAGGGGAGATGTATGGTGGCTTAGGGAAGGGGAGGGGAAGAGCTTCTTTGCATTTCACCATTAACTCCCCACTTTCTCTCTCCTCCCTTAAATGAAAAATCCACCTTATCTCTCCTCCCTTAAATGAGAAATCCACCTTATCTCTCCTATTCATCACCTCCAGAAATTGAGTGGATCTTAGGTAATTTACACTTATTAGAGCTAGTGGGCCATAACATTTGGGCCTTGCCCAATTGGTTTGGAGTTGGGCCTAGTTTCCCTCCCCATTTGAGCTTGGTTTGACCAAAGTTGACTTGGAGGGTTTGAGTTGGTCAAACCAGTGGGTTGACTGGTCAACTAGGTGTCTTGAGTCTCTTATCACCATGCAAGTCCCTTTGTGCCTTGGTGTAACCAATTTAGGTCAAGTTAGGGCACTTTGACCTAACTAGGGTTAAGGTTGACCTGGTTAGCTTGACCCCTTAAGTTGTCCCCAAATGGGTTGTATGGGTTTTATAGGGTCCCCATGGGGTTGAGAATGACATGGTGGGGTCAAGTGGTCATGTTGGGAGTCATTGGCCAAACCCTAGCTTAGGTGTCCAGGAACTACTATTTACAGACCATGGCGCTTTCACTTGTTTTTCTTAGGCAATCATGGTCCTCCTTGTCTTCTTAAAGCTTTGTCATGACCTAGTCATGACAAAAGTCCTCCTAGGGGTCTGGTTGTTTATGGGATGTTACAGTATCCGGAGTGTCAAATCTTCACTCCCCTTCAGTTACAGCTAGATCAACAACTTCGCTTGATTACCGCCCTTTGGCCCTTTGCCATTTAGGGAATGGTTTTGATAGACCCTTCCCCCAAAGTAACGACCAAAGAAAGTTCATCCTCATCATGATTGACTACTTATCTAAGTGGTTCTAGGTGAAAGATCTTGCCAAGACTACATCCTAAATTGTGAAGAACTTCATTTGGGGAGAAATTGCCTGCAGGTTCGGGATTCCATCCGCCATCATCACCATAGCTCGCAATTAGCCAGCTTAGAGCTGGAAGACTTCTACAAGTTGCTAGGGATAGATCTTCGATTTGCCTCTATCCACCATCCTCAAAGCAATGTGCAGGTGGAAGCCGCCAACAAGTAGATTATTAACCTCCTGAAGAATAAGGTCACCAACCTGAAGGGGAACTGGGCAGAGCAACTTCCTTCAGTCCTATGATCTCTGAGAACCACTTTCAACCTAGTCATGGGGAAACACCTTTCAAGTTGTCTTACGCGTCTGAAGCTCTCATCCTAGTGGAGTTCAAAGTCAGGAGCCTAAGATTCATTGCGGTAGGAGAAGGCAGTGAAGAATGGCGTCTGGACAACAAAGACGCCCAGAAGCTTTCTCTAGAATATATTGAAGAGATTCGAGGCCTAGCCTCTACCCGCTAAGAGGAGGTCAAGAGGCAAATGGAAAAGCACTTCAACAAGAACGTCCGCATCAAGCAATTTCTTGCAGGGATCTTGTCAAGAAGAAGGTGGACATGACAGGAAGGGATGAGACCGTCGATAAGATGAACCCTAATTGGGAAGGGCCATTCATCGTCCAAAAAACTCTAGCTACTGGAGGATACCGCCTTCAAAATCGGGAAGGAGAGCTAATGGGAAGCACCTGGAGCAGTGATGACCTGAAAAGGTTCTACCCATAACAATCAGGTGTACGAATACTCGTATGTAAAAGTTATTCATATTTTTTGAAATCCTCGCCCTTCTGAAACACGGGATTGAGCGAGTTATCTTTTTTTGTTCAAACCTTCTCTCAAGATAGCTAGAAGTAGTGAAGTCAATCTTCACGATCAGTTTGGGAAACTTGCATCCGACATGATTCTCCTAAAAATCCCAAGGCGGACGATGAGATAGTGTGTCGAGTCTTAAAGTATTCTTATAAGACCAAGCCCTTGCATTATCGATCGAGATCAGCTCCCTCCTTGTATATTGGCCTAGTGAACCTCTCGATCACACTTCTCCAACTAGAGGAACTATCAGGAACATTTCTGGACACCAACCTCCCAAATTTGACAAAAGGTCGACCTAGCAGAGTGATCCCTTGCGTAAAGGTGTCCTCAATCTTTGAAAAAAAATAAAGGCCCTCTCTTAGTATCTTTTGCTCTGCGATGCAGGATGTGTCTATTTTATTACCTAGGTGGGATAACCCATCATGCTTTAGAAAGTGACTTAGCAAAGATAATCTGGGAGGTTAGATTCTGTTGTAGGATGGAGACCTCAAGAGTGTGCGTCCCGCGGGACCCCCCGTTTGCCGTTCCCTACCCCTGGGTCCCCTCAGTTCTCTGCCAGCTAAAGTGGAGCATAGATCTTGAGAGTGTGCATCTAATAAGAACCCCAGAGTACCACTCCCTTATCCAGAGGGTTGTAATCAACGTATACAGAAAAAGATTTCTTCTTTTCAGCGAGTGCCTTTCCTTGGGAAAATTCGCCAAAGCTTACAAACAAATGAATATGATGAAGTTCCTTGTGTGAGTATGCAGGTGCACGTATACAGGTGCGAGTATGTAGGTATGAGTATGAAGGTGCGTGCATACAGGTGCGAGCATGCGGGTGCAAGTAGCGATATGTGAGCAACGTCGTGTGAGTATGAGGGTATGAGTATGCAAGTCGTAAATTCGTGTAACGAGCACTTAGGGTCTGTTTGGCGCAGCTCTTGCAGCTGGAGAATCTCTATTCCAGCCGCCAGAGCCGTTTTGTGTGTGTTTGTTTTCAAAGCTTTTTAAAAATCGCTTATCTAAAAAATCACTTCTTCCCTCAACTCCTGGAATCTTCCCAGGGGCCGCGTTCCACGCTCTAAAAAGCGCTCCTAGTCGCGCATGTCCTCTCCTCTTCCCAAATTCCCGATTCGCCTCTCCTTACCCCTATTCTAAGCCTCTGACGTCCTTCCTCCAGCCATTCCGAGCACCCGACGTCCTTCCTCCTATGATTTCGAGCCCCCGACATCCTTCGTCCGGCAATTCCGAGCCCCCGACGTCCTTCCTCCAGCCATTCCGAGCCCTCTACGTCCTTCCTCCGGTGATTATGAGCCCCGGACGGCCTTCCTCTAGCGATTCCGAGCCCCCGACGGCCTTCCTCCGGCGATTCCGATCCCTCAACAGCCTTCCTACGGGTATTCCGATCCCCTGACGGCCTTCCTTCCGGCCAGCCAAGTTTCCGTCAGCCGCAGGAGATTTAGAGCCTCCTCCGGCCATTTGGAGCCTTCCTCTACCAGATCTCTTTGGATTCCAATCACTAATTTTTTGAGCATGATTTTTCTACCAAACAGACTACAACTCTATCTGTAGAGATTTTTTGAGAGCTCTTTCTAAGAGCTCTACTCCATCAGTAACTTCTCCATCCTCCAGAGCTGTCCCAAATAGAGCCTTATTCTCCTTGCGCCTATGAGCCTAGCGAGCATCAAAGACAAGCGCGCATATAAAAGACAAAGACAAGCGAGCATATAAAAGACAAAGACGGGAAAATATTCTTCTTATAAATCGTCGAGTATTACATTACAAAAGACAACAATGATGTCTTGTATAAAGATTTGTCAGAAAATTTCCTAAGCTATTTTACATGAAATGTACATAATGGCATGTAGGAGATTGCCGGCCTACTTGGTCTTATCGTCGCCATTATCAGTCTTGAACTCCTCATCCTCAATTATGACGTCCTCCTCATCGTTGACATCATCTTCATTGACATTATCTGCATCCTTGCCATCGTTATCCTCACCATCATCATTTCCATCTCTGCCTTCATCTTTGTCAGAGTCATAGGTAGAGGGAAACACATGGTTAGGAGAGTTGGACTCTTCGGTGAGCATCCTAGGGATGAGATCCATCACTGTCAGATGGTCGGCCTCTGGTTTGAGGTAGCCTTACATCCTCAGCTTTGCGAGTACAATGTCCCCCATAGCTAATGCGATGCCACGACAGATCACGGGCATCTCATTGTCGTGGAAGTAAATTTTTTCCCCATCCCAGAGGTACTTGGCTTTGCCGGCTGTGGCTCACCCGGTGGGTTTCCAACTCAACATTCCGTACTTGGGTTGTCTCCAACATAGTTTTTGGATCCACGAGCTCCTACTCAAGCTCGGAGATCTTCTTTGTTGTCATAATCTCAGCTTCTTGCCAAGTAACAACAACTATCACCAGCAAGGCGATTATCAAAGAGCGACTATCTAAACGTCGCGCATTGAAAACAAGGCTGCCTCATATACTTTGCACTGGGCGGCCTAGAGCCCCAACTCGATCATCTTCTTAATCACCACCTTGAGTTGCTATTGGGCCTAAAGTAATCTCTTCGTCGTGTAGTGGCCCAACTCGGTAACTTGCAGGAGCGAGTGAGCAGTTTTCTTGGTAAGATCCTGCACGCTAATGTACTACAATGACTTGACGTCTACATGATCATAAAGGGTGAATGTGATGTCATACGCCTCATCCATGTCCTCCTCATCTTCTGACTAGAAGGGCAAGTTGGTGCTCAACGTCACCATGTGGTCGCGCTCGGCCAGGTTACCAGCGGCAGTCGTAGATGTACTTACCGCTGCACTCCTTGTTGTAGTTCGGTGGAAGTAGGGCTCACTGACTTCGATGGGATCTTCCTTATTGTCGAAGAGCTCGCGGGCGAACTTTGCTCTCTTCCTTACATGCTCCGGGGACTTAGGCTTTCCTTTTTACTTGTACAGCTTCCCCTGCGAGGAGCTCTCTTTCTCGCCAGGTTGTTGCCGAACTTTAATTGTAGGAGGCAGTATCTCTTCAATGTCGTCATGCAGGTTGAAAGATCTTTGGCATGAGGGCGCAACCTCCTTCGCCGGCGAGAGAGGTTCTCGTGGCAGGGTGTGAATAGATGCAAAGAAACAGAGGACAGTTAGAATCACTACAATCAAAGATCGATCAACACCGAAAGAGCGAGTATATAAGAAGCTCACCCAAGTGTGTACCCTAGCCAGAGAATATCTCGCCCAGCTCATTAATGCTCAATTGCTAGTAGACGACGCCGAACCTTTGGCCTAGAAAGGCCTTAACTAGGTCCTCGCGCAACCCCTCCAAGATGGGTGGCAGGAAGGCGACCTCTGACAGTTGGTGCAATCTGCGTGGGACCCCTTTGAAGTCGCCAGCAAAAACGACCAGATACTCTCCCTAGTGGTGGACCTTATTCGCTATGCTGACGAGGGTGTGGACATGGCTGTTGAAGAAGATGACGCCTTCACTAGTCACCGCGAATGCAAAGATCCTCTGAAATACGGAAAGATCAAAGGAGATCTTCTCTGATCGCAAGATGTAGAGGAAGCCCGTGATCATTGCCATTCCATTTGGGTTGATTCGGGCAAGGAATATGCTAAAATACCTAAGTATCTGACAATACTCTGGTCATAAGGGAAGTCACAAACCCACTTTGAAATGGCGATGAGAAGGATGAGCTCGCATTATAGTGCAATATTTATTCTCTTAGCACGTGTAGAGAGTCTGGCCAAGTACCCCTTAGGAAGGAGCCTTTTCTTGAAGTCCTCAAAACCTTGTCATCAGTATCAGAATTCTTGAAGACCGCATCAGCAAAGGCCCTCGCATGGGCCATTCGGCAAGCATTGACATCATCTCCGACCATCTTTAGAAGGTGAGAGGTAAGAGAATAAGAAATAAGAATGTGAGTAAAGCCAGCGAGAAAAGGACGGGCTGGAGATACTCGCAAGCACGAACGAGATTTCACAATAGTGTAATTAAAGACATACATACCCCCTTTATTTATAGGCGGAGACCAAGGGGGAGGGGGTATGGGTACCTCCCACTAGTATCAATCCAAGTCGCCACCTCTCCGTCTAAACCTAGAAAATATCCAAAGTTCTATCTCGTGTTCGTTCAATCAAAAAGTCGTTATCTCACCAGAACTTGCACAGTTAGTCCAAAAGGTCGCAGAATGAATACATACATCAGCGCAGAAAAATGCAAAGTCATCAACCCAGCGCAAGATCTAAGCTCACCACTATATTTAAAAGAATACTCGCAAAATATTCAGTACAATATTGCCAATGGTCAAGGAAAAAAGAAAAAGACTTGAAAGAAAATCCTAATCCTAGGAGGCCGCTACTCTGGAAGAGGTGGATGTCGCCCGACCTAGCCAATGTCACGAGCCCTCCTGTAGTGCTCTCTCGCCACAACCATCACTATGTCACCGCAATGTAGCTGGTCCTCCATCTTCGCTAGCCATGCAACATTGCCCATGCTCTCCCCCATCCCCTCTAACTCCTCGTGGTGAAGCTGCTAGCGATGCTCGATCATTGATTATCACCGCTCCAACTCACAGATCATATGAAAGCGGGACTTATAGCCAGCGAGCCTCTCCGATAGCTTATCCATCTTAGCCATCTGAACCTATAGTGAAGAATTCTGATGATGAGGATCACAAATGGCGAGCTAATCGAACTTCGCCTCTAGCTCCATGTATGCGCAAGTAGTAGCCTAGCAATGCTCGTAGGCAAGGAGGCAAAGTGCATCGATGAAAGACGCTTCCAGGGTTACGGGTGACCTGTCAAGTATATAGAAAGTCACCGCATCAAATGAAGCCGCAACAAAAATAACAATCAGCCAGTTCGATGTCAAGCGAGTTACCAGGTCAAGGCAACTGAGATTGGAAGGGAAAAGGCTACAGTGAGTCAGTCCTCGCTGGCTTAACAATGGGCCTCCTAGATGTTTGATGGCTTTCCCCTGTCCGCTTCCTCCAGATTCTCATTCTCCGGTCCTTGGAAGGATATAGTCAAGTCACCTTCCTTCTCGATCACGCGATGAGCTCGCAAAGGCGCTCGAAGGAACCAGAGTCTTTTCAGGATAGACTTCAGGGCGAGTAGTAGATGTTGGCAACAAAGGAGAAGGCAGAGGCGGCGATAGCAAAGTACTCATTGAATGTTGTGACATGTCTGTCGCATGGGGAGGGGCCTTGCTCGCCCTTGGTTATGAGGACTTCTCCATAGAAGGCCCTCGGTTCTCACTCCGGGGACTTTTTTCTCTACGTATTTCTTAGAGCCGAGATTGATCCGAACAGAGTGACTAGGTCGCGCCCCCTATGGGGCTTTGAGCATGAATAAAGGGATGGATCGTAGAGGAGGAATGGACAGATGCTTGTTGGAGGCTTTGGTCGACATCAATGGAGCTGCGAGTATCAGAAAGACATCAGTACATCAGCAAGTCAGGAAAATATAGTGAATTAAAGTAAGCAATAGTGAGGTGGTAACCTTGTGAGCCAGCGAGGTCCGACTGCATTTGAACCTTGGACCTGGCGAGGTCCAAAGCAACGGGAAATTTAGCAGAGGGGGCAAGAAGGTTCTAGTACTGATGATTCAAGAATGTTGCTTAACCCGAGATCATCGAGGAGCTATTGAGTATGGATAAGGATCTTAAGGTTGTCATCCGGGGTGGCGACATCCTCGACACCGAGAAATGGATGTTTTTTTAGGCTATCGACTTCTTCTTCTTCAGTTTTTTCTTTTTCGGCGAAGGGAGGTTGGCGGTATCGTCGCCGTCTTGCGGCCTTTTTGACTTCTTTGGTTCCAAGAATCCCGATAGAGCAGTGAGGCTTGCAATTTAGACATCGGTGAAGGATTTTGACATCGCGTGCGAGTTCAAAATATGTGTCTCAAAGATGATCCCCCTATTTATAGGGTTCAACAGACATCCATATACCGCAAGTAGTCCTGATGCTCACTAGAAGCAGCTCGCCAAATAAGTATTGGATGTTTCTTTTCGAGCTCCTACATCGCTCGCAAAGAGAGGGGATTGTGTACAACCAATATTCATCGAGGGTGGACCCACTCATACTTAGGTCAACAAGAATCAAAGTCACCAGGTCAAGGCAGAGGTCATAGTCAGCATTCAAGACTATTGAAGGCCTGAGCGAGTATGACGAGCTCTCCTTGTGTGCTCGCTAGGTGGGTGACTAGGGCATATAATTGCCCAAGCCGGGTGAGTTCCCCTAGAGGTAGCCTAGTCGTCGGTGGGGGTTGTTCTATAAATAAGTGTTGAGAATATTGCCCTCAATGTTCCCTAGATTTCATTTGAAGAGGCATCACCATCAACACTAAGAGCATAGTTGTATTTGATGTTGTTCAAGATCATCATGTGCAGGATGTTCCTTGGAATAAGTTTAGATAGGTTATCTAAGTGGTTGTGATAGGTGGTCACAATGTAGAAAGGTGGAGAGATAGAAATCTGTCTATGTCCACAGTCATTGAGTGAAGCCAATTAACTCAAAGCTAGATGACAAGGAAGGATGCTGGAAAGACTGAAAATCATCTAAGTCCATAGGCGTTGAGTGAAGCCAGTTCACCCAACGCTTGATTCTAAAAAGTGCTGAGTAAAGGGTGGACAGTCAAAGCCCAATAGTTTGCAAGACAAAAATGCGTCTAAGTCCACAAGCGTTGAGTGAAGGCAGTTCACTTAACGCCATATAACGAGAGGTGTCAAGTATAGCTGTGTATGTTAGTGGCAAGCAAGAAAATCGACTACGTCCAGAATCGTTGAGTGAGGATAGCTCACTCAACGCCTGAAGAGAAGTATTGAGTCCAGCTCAAGCATTTGAAGATTTTGTCAAGAATGCCGTTTAAGTCCAGAATCGTTGAGTGAGAACAACTCACTCAATGCCGAAGAAGAAGGAGTCGACAAAGCAATGATCAGTCAAAGCCTAAAAAGTGATAGAAAGAAAAATCTAACTCCAGATGCATTGAGTGAGGATAGCTCACTCAACACAAGATCATCAAGAAGATTGGCTAAGTACAGAAGCATTGAGTGAAGGAAGTTCGCTCAACGCCTCATCAATAAAAAGCTAGTAAAAGGAAAAAAGCGTTGGGTGATGAAGGCTCACTCAACACATTCACAAAGAAAGTTGCGGCTAAGTACAGAAGCATTGAGTTAAGGCAGTTCACTCAATGCCTCATCAATAAGAAGCCAGGCAAAGGCAGAAATGTTGAGTGATGAAGGCTCACTCAACGCATTCATAAAGAAAGTTGCGTCTAAGTACAAAAGCGTTGAGTGAAGACAGTTCACTCAATGCCTCAACATAAAGGCAGACAGTTAGTGAAGCAGCTAAGTCCAGATGTGTTGAGTAATGAAGGTTCACTCAATGCACTCAATGCATGATAGTGCAAAAGAAATTGGCTAAGTCCAGATTCGTTGAGTGAAGCTAGTTCACTCAATGCACTCAACGCCTGGAAGTGCAGTAAATGTGGCTAAGGGTTTTTGCACTGAGTGAAGGCCTTTCACTTAACGCACTCAACGTTTGAGATGAAACTGAGAAAATGGCTAAGTCCACAAATGCTGACATCAGCATGAGTCATTAAAGTTTCAAAATATTGCGGGAATGCTACAATACACGACAAATAGCGCCGCATGCCTACTGTATGACTTTTCCTTTAAAAGCAAAGTTGCAGCGAACAACTTTAGCCCCCACGGGTCAAATAGCCATTGGACGGCGGATGATAAAGGGATAAGTTCAGCGAATGCAAAACAATTTTTAGGGTTTTCTCATTTCGCAAAGAGGCAGAACTTCATCGTCTTCTTCCTCGCCATTATTGCAGAGCTTGAAGCTGAAGTTTCAAATTCGCTAAACTAAAAGTTCTTACAGTTAACTGTAGCAGTTTTCACCAGCTACATCAAGTTCAGAAAAGCTTTTTGAGAAAGAAGACTGAGCAGAGCCCTCAATTTTTTGCAGTCAAGGTTAGCTGTTTGGGGAGCATATAGAACTGTCAAATCTTTATCTTCAAAAGCAAGTTCAGAGACTTGGTTTCTGAGTTACTTCCAGCACAAGCAGCAACTTATTAAAGATCACCTTTCTTATTGCTAAGAAGAAGTTAGGGCTGGGATTTGCTCAGCTCAGGAAGTAGTAGACTCAGAGAACTTCTCTGGTGTCATATCAATAATAACCAAAACACTTTCTTTTCTGTAGGATCTTAACAAATCTGAGTTGTAGACCAATTTTATAAAGGCTGAGGTAGGATCATTTGTTTATCTGAGTGTAGGGCCTGTATGCCTGAGGTAGGGCTATTTGCCTGAGGTAGGAGAGTCATTTTCTCTGAGTGTAGGGCCTTTGTGCTTGAGTTGTAGGATCCAACTTTGGATCTGAGGTAGGGCCATATGCCTGAGCTGTAGGAGAGTCATTCTCTCTGAGTGGTAGGTGATCTTTGGATCACTGAGTTGTAGGAGCAAGCTTGCTCTGAGGTAGGGCCTTATGCCTAAGGTAGGTCTTGAAGAAGACTGAGAGATCCTGAGGGATCTTTGGTGTAAGCTCTAAGGAAACAAGATTTGGAGAAGTGCCTTATCTAACACACTGTTAGAGAGGTGGGTGGGATAGTGGATGCACCCATAATTTGTGGAACCACTATAAACCTTGTGTGTGCTTCTGTGGTGTGTCTTGAAAACAGGAAATATCTAACTCAAAACACACTTTAATAAGGAAAACTTAAAAGAGACCAAAAACCTATTCACCCCCCTCTAGGTGTTTAGCTGCCCTTGAAACAAAAGACTTTCAATTGGTATCAAAGGGAGGTTTCTCAAAAAGGACTTAACAGTCTGAGTGATCTCAAAGGGTAGCTGAAAGAAGTATACTTATGAGTTCAGGAGAGAACCATAAGGAGCTGAGTTCTATGAAACTTCCTATCTGTAAAAAGGAGAGTTTTAGAATCTAGAAGGAGAGGGTCAGGGTCTTCATGGATGCATCTGACCCAAGGATCTTTGTCACTGTCAAAGAGGGTCCTTTAATTCCGATGAAAGTATCAGTTCTGGATTCAATAGTCCAGGAACCAAAGACATATTCTGAAATGACCAAGGATGAGGTCATATTGGCTACACTGGACAAGAGGTCGCAAAACATAATAGTTAGTGCCATAGATGATTCTACCTTTCAGAATCTAGTCCACTACAAGACCTCCAAAGAGATGTGGGACACTCTAGTGGTCTATATGGTGGGAAATAAAGATGTCAGAGATGACATGAAGTCTATGCTCAACCAGGAGTATGAGGCTTTCAGGCAGGCCAAGAAAGAATGCATAGTTGATTGTTATGAAAGATTCTTTAGGATAGTGAATGAGCTGAAGACCTATGGGAGGGTCTTCAATCATTATGAGCTTAATGACAAGTTCCTAAGGTCTCTCACTAGAGACTGGGACACCAAGATCTGTGCCATCAAAGAGGTGGCAAAGCTAGCTGATACTCCTCCCCATATACTATTTGGAAAGCTGCTCTCTTATGAGATGTAGCTGGCTGCCAGGAAAGAGGAGGTGACCATCAGTAAATCCCAAGCCAAGGAAAAGTCTTTGGCCTTCAGAGCAGACATCACCAGGAAGAGAAAGGAGAGGATTCCCTCCCATCCAAGAAGGCCTGCTAATTCAGACAGCACAAGGCCAAGCTCATCTGACTACAACATGTTTGATGAAGTATTTGTTGCCTTCTCTAGGCTGTTTCAGAAGCTAATGAAGAGGAAGCAGTGGAGGAGCAGACCCTCCTCCTTCTCTCATCACAGGAAGAACAACTCCAAGGGAGACAGGTGATGAGTTCGATTTATATAGGGTTTTTTGGACTCATCTGGGCTAGTTTTCACGCATCTGCACTTCACTTTTAGTTTTATATCATTCATATTTCTTCTATTCATTATTTCCATAGGAAGTGCACCTATAGGCCCGTGGGTGTGCAATTGCGCTTTCTTTTGTTGGGGGTAAGCACATGGTGCTCCCCATAGTTCTTTTTGTACATTTTATGCTGTGTATTGGTGCTGGGAGCTTGTGCTCCAGTTTTGGTTTTTGCTGTGCAGGTGGTGCATTTTCCCCAAGGCAAGAATTCTGATTTGTGGAAAATGCACGGTCGTGCGTTTCCTTAGCGCACGGTTTCTTCGTAATCGTGTGTTTTACTTGGTCGGGAGGATCTCGACACATTTCGTCGAGATGAGCTCGAAGATTTGAAACGCACGGTTTCGGCCAAACCGTACGAGAAGAAAATGCACGGTTGTCCTGTACCTTTCATTTTGGCACGATTCTGTGGTTAATCGTGTGATTTGTTCACGCACGGGCGGCAGCGCCCGTGCACGAGTAAAACACACGGTTCCACTATTTTCCCCTGTTTTCTGCGCTCTGTGTTTACCCGTGCGATTTCCTTCACGCACGGGCAGAATCGCCCGTGCGCGATTAAAATACATGGGTCAACGCATCTTCTTCCACGATCAAGATCTAAAAGTTAATAACGCACGGTTAGCGCACGGTCGTGCGTGGGACCGTGCGTGACCAATTTTCTGACTTTTTCTATTTAAAGCGCAAATTTTCAGCCATTGAGGAACATCTTCATTCCAGCCAATCTAGCCACGTTTTAGGGAAAAGTTCCGCCCTTCCACCTCCGCCCTTCATCTTCCACCAAGGGGAGAAGCTCCGGCCATGCTCGCGAGGCCTATACCTTACCGGTGCTTGCTATCGACCTTCTCCTTCATCTTCTAAGCTATATTTCAAGCTTCGACGCCATAGCTAACAAGCGAAGGGAAGCTTGCAACTTTATTCCGGATCGTGACACGAAGAAGACGGGTCCATTGGAAGGTAGTGACATCCCTTCTCTACCTCGGACATAGTTTAGGACCGAGCTTGGACACGGATTGACAACCTGACGGTTCCTTCCACGACCCCTTTACGAGCCTTTGGTTTCAGTCGATTTCTTGAATTGTTCTTCCTTTATTGATGTTTATGTGCTGTTAGAACTATTTTGTGTTGATGATGTGCTCTTAGTTGTAAACATTATTAGTTTCATGTCTATGTGAAATTGTATTGTTTATGCTTAAGTTGCTTGAGTTGCGCATTTATTTCCATCCTCCATCCATCCGTCCTTGCCGCACTAGCGATTGTTAGTGGCATGCGCAGTGAAGAGGTGCTTACGACCCTCATATTCCTTGGTTCTTACGCTTGCCTACTCGCCCATCCGCCTAGCAATTCGATGCATAGCGGCCCGTGTAGTCTTCCATCCCGTATGGCAAAGCGATGCATAATGGCATTGCATAGGAGTAGTTGTTAGCATTTTGCTTTATTTTATCGCAACCATCTAAACCCCCTTAGTTAACGCCGACTTAAGGACTTCAATCTCAAGTCCTCAAAATTAACTCCACCTTACTGTGTTCCTTGAGAGATCGATACTTGGGGAAATTTGCCCATTTTATATTACTTGTGCGACTGGTACACTTGCCGTCACATTCGCATCAAGTTTTTGTGCGACCGATATAGAACTAAAAGTGAAGTGCAAATGCACAGAAACTAGCCCAGATGAGTCCGAAAAACCCTATATAAATCGGACTCATCACACCCCCAGACTTACCTGTTTGCGTGTCCCGAACAAACAAAATCTATGCAGATAGGAAAAATGACTTAGCTATTATAGAAATTGTGAAATGGAGTACCATGCGAAGTCGCATGCTCGTACGCATACAAATATAATAGAGGAAATTTCTAAGTATGCAAAATAGTTTACACTTTTCACAATGCATATCAAAATTTTATTGCTACTCAAAAATTTAATCACGGTGAATCTTTCGGTCATGCGTAGGAAGAAAGCAGGCAGTCCACTAAGGTGAGCTTTGCCAAAGACCGGGGCTCGGGATCACCTCCAAAGGAATCCACCAATATCGGGGACCATACACTTGCCCGTTCACAATCTCTCCGCGGCACTAGTCAGACTCAAACATGAATTAGTAGGACTTAAGGATAAGAGATAGGGCTTGGGTTACGGTGAGGTAAACAAGGATAAACAGGAAGGCTATGCACCTAACCCAAATGATCTAGCCTAAAAAGAATCCATCCGCTAATCCCAAATACATACGAGTACACCACACCCCCAGACTTTACTTTTAACGTATGGGTGTGTGCACTGCCTACTCCGAATACAATCACATAACCAATAAGATTTTCAATTATACTTTTGTCTTTTTTAACTTTTTATTGTTATAAACTCCTTTTTTTTCAACCTTTTTTTCATCCTTTTCTTTTTCATCTCGGCAAATATAAACTTTGGAGCACATCCACAATTTTCATAATTAATTTCACCACATCAACACCCAAAATGATAATATAAAACACTAAAGCTTGAGTTTGGTGTGCGACTAGGATCGGCTATTAGGGTTTGGTGAAATAATGGTGGAGTTGAATCAAAAGAAGGGTAGGCACAATTGTGCTTAGCGAGGATATGACGTTAGGAATGGTACAAAGCTCAACTGGGCCAAAATGATGGCCTACATTACACTCACGCTAGACTAACCATGCACCAATGCTTCGAGAGTAGCTTGGGGCAAGTTCTTAGCCACCGAGAAAGATAATCCTTCCTCCCGACTCGAGCAAAATGAGTCTAGTGATGGCTACACACATCCCTACACTACCGTTTGATTCACACCAAATTCACCAATTTTGAGTAGAATAAAAGGTATTTATACAAATAGAAAAATATAAAACTATAAGCATATAGAAAAATTAATTCTATTCAAATTTCTGTACGAGAAAAGGCCAATTGACTAGGAGCACAGCAAGGTCAACATTTTACTCCATCTCACAATCCTAAGCTAGCACCATAATTTTCCCAAATCTAACAAAGAAATGAGTTTAACTCGCAGCACTCTAACAGCTAAGCACGCGCTCATGTGGGTGCGGTGGTGTGTGATGCAATGACTAATCAAAATAAAACAATAAAAGCTTCTAGTATGCACATGAAATGTGCGCGTGTAAAAGGTAACAAAACTGGCTCTCCCACAGACTTAAACTAAACAACACATCATAAGATATTGAAATTTAAATAAAATAGAGCTAAGGGAAGAGGTTACCCAATGCTAATCCCATGAGCATACCAGAAGACGCGTGAAAAATAGAAGCAAGCCCGCCATACGAAGAATCACAACCCCACCAACACGAAGTTATCATGAATACCTGCAGGTGTGAGCTCCGCAAAAACAAAATAAAATATACAAAATACAAAATAATACTAAAACTAAAATAGACATGAAAAAAATAAAAATGCAGGAAATGAAAGAAAAGTACTGGGGTTATTGTCATCCCAGAATGACTTATTCGATTCTATACAGTTCTAGTTAATGGGCCTATGAAAATAAAAATGCACAGGTAGCTGTTCCATTATCCGTTTCGATAATGGGTACCGATATAGAGATAGAGCAGTTACCCCTCTACCTACATAATAATACCTGAAAATCTCAGGTAGAGGAAATAGGAAGTAAGATGAGGAGGAGCACTGGTCCTCACTCATCTCGCCACAAAATATATCCTTGCCCAGCAAGGTATCGTCTACCACAGATGTGTAGGAAGTGATGGCAATGACATGAGCACCAGGCTCATCGTCATCCCACCGTACCCGTGGAGACTCATCCTGTACAGGATCAGATAAGGAAGATGGATCAAGAAATAAAAGAGAAGAAGAACTAAAATAATCAGAAAATGGGAGAGTGACCCCGACTTCACTCTCAGCGAGATCCAATCATAGATCATCGTCAGTATCATATGATTCATAGCGAGGGGGATCTGATAGCTCGAGGTCCTCGGTGGTGGTTTGGACCTCATCATCAAACAAGGAAGTGGTAACTTCCTCATCAGAAAGGATATCCTCATCAACACACCTCGGTGCGTCATCATGTTCCAAGACGTAATACTCTCCATTGATGAGAATAACATCCTCGTCACAGCATGACGCAACCTCAGACTCCAAATCACCATCGGGCATAACAATATCAACCAAATAACTATAAAGAGGAGTAGCACAATTCGGCAAAAACTGCATAGGGGCAAGGCTGCTCTCCAAATCAGGCATAGAATGAGCAGTCCCCATCACAAAATCATTTGCAGATGCCACTGCGTCGACAACCGAAACAATATCATCGTCCCATTTAGGTGCATCCACGAGTTCCAGATCCAAGTCTTGCAAGATAACCTCAGAGTGATCGTCATCACTCAAGGGAAGCTCGTAAAAAGGAATCGAGGGACCCATGAAAGATCTGTATGCGATGAGAGATTCCTCGGTAATCACAATGGGAAAGGAACGAGCAAGGTGCGCCATGTCAGTGTATGGGCCAGGCAATACCCTGGTAGGTCTGTCTACAACAGTCTTCCGCGAATGGGAGGTTGCTGCAGACACACCCACAGATGGAGAAGGCTCGCACAAGCGGGGGCAGTCCTTCACCATGCGGCCTACACCTTGACTATCAAGCATCTCAAACAATGCTCGACATTCTGAGCAGCTATGACGTTGATGCATCGGCGTAAATTGTCAATAAGACGGCTCTCAGCAATAGAAGACATCACGATCAAAAAATAATTATAGGAAAAATGCTACACGGCTAGAATAAAAATTAGTACGGATCTGCTATCTAAATCAAAAATCAAAAAGGGCAAAAAGAATCAAGCAACAATAAAAATTCTAACACTAAAGCAAATAAGAAAAATCTATGCACAAATGGAAAAGGGCTTCAATCTACTATCTCCCTCTCCAAAAACTCACACGACTGTGTTCCCCGGCAACAACGCCAAAAACTTGATGCGAATGTGACGACAAGTGTACCGGTCGTACAAGTAATATAAAATGGGAGAATTTCACCAAGTATCGATCTCTCAAGGAACACAGTAAGGTGGAGTTAATTTCGAGGAGGACATGAGATTGAAGTCCTTAGGTCGGCGTTAACTAAGGGGGTTTAGATGGTTGCGATAAAATAAAGCAAAAGGCTAACAACTACTCCTATGCAATGCCGCTATGCATCGCTTCGCCATGCGGGATGGAAGACTACACGGGCCGCTATGCACCCAATTGCTAGACGGATGGACGAGTAGGCAAGCGTAAGAACCTAGGAATATGAGGGTCGTAAGCACCTCTTTGCTGCGCACGCCACTAACAATCGCTAGTGCGACAAGAATGGATGGATGGCGGATGGAAATAAAGGCGCAACTCTAGCAACTTAAGCATAAACAATACAAGTTCACATAGACATGAAACTAATAATGTTTACAACTAAGAGCAACATGTATGATTCTAAAACTGGTAAACATATTTCCTCTAAAATGGTTTGTTATTGTTGCAGCAAACCTGGCCATGTTATTGCTGACTGCCCAGTGAAGAGAAAAGAGGCTAGTGAGAAAAAGGTCCACCAACACAAGGGTAAGAAGGAGAAGACCTTCATTATAAAGAAGGAAAAGAGTTGGAGTGAGAGTGACTCATCTACTTCAGACTCTGAAGAATAAGAAGCCTTCATTGGGCTGCTGGCTACAATAGCAGATGAAGCTGAAGACTATCCTACTGACATGATAGGTATCAGGGCCCCTCTATCACATTCAAACCATGACTCAGAGGAGGATGAAGATAAAGAAGATGCCTACAACTTCTATGGGCTGATGACAATTTCAGATGAAGAATCCAGCCAGGTCAGCCTGATCTAGAGAAGTTATATTCTCTATCTAGTTCTTCTTCTGAGTCTGGCTATGAAACTAGTACCAATTCAGAAGTTTCTTCATCCAGTGGTGAAGATGACTCTGAATCTAAAGAAGATGTCAATCAATTGATTGACAGGTATGGTGAACTTCTGAATGCCTTTAAGAAAAGCAAGAAGTTTACTAAGAAGCAGGCTGAGGAGATAACCTCCCTTTAGCTAGCTGCTTCCCAACAGGTTGAGACAACATCCTTGTTGGATCAGAAGGCTAGGGAAGTTAGCCAACTCGGGAACATTACTCTCATCCAGATTGGCGCCATCAAGTACAAGAATAGTCTCATTAAAGATCTTGAAGAGAAGCTCCAGAGGGAGAAGAGAATTATGGCTAGTTACTCTAAGCCCAATACTGTATTGCCCTTTATAGACTCCACCTCTCAGAAGGGTAAGAAGGGATTGGGGTTTAAGGGAAACACTAGAGTTACATCTTCCAAAGGGAAAGGTAAAGCTCTAGTCCAGCCTCTGGCTTCTAAGCCTCACATCCCTTTTAAGAAGGTGATGTTTCCTTCAAACAGGTATGACCAAGAAAGAATCTATGGTCACTAGATGAATGGTAGATCCACTAGTATGAACAAAGATGTTCACAGCTCTGGTGGAAGGCATTGTAGGGGAGTGAGTCCCTTTAAGGCTCCACATGAGGAAAAATAAATAGCTCATCATGGACCATTTGTGTTTGGTGCACCATCCCCTACTCTCAAGAGAAATACAATGGTCCTTTCTCAGGATCTTCCAGCTCACCCTCAGGCCAAAGGGAAGTCTGTCAGCCAACTTGACTTGGGTATCACTGAGGCCATCAACAACATATCTTATGCAAAGAAGACCACTGTTGATTGATCTTAAGATAGACAAAGCTCTTCTGCTGACAAGCTTACCTTCAGTCAGATAGTGGCCGAAAGAAATATGAAGATGGTTGTTGTTCTTTCTTCTATACAGTCAGCAGTTAACTAAACTACAGGATCTGCTCAAAAGAGAAGGTATAATATTCATGAGTACTGGTACCGTGGTAAGGTGGGGCATTTTGCTTTAGATTGTTGGCACAATCCCACTGTGCCAAGAGCTAGTGTTTGTCCTTGTAACGCCTCGGAATTTGTAAACGAACTGATCGCGTTATAAAGAATTTTTGGTGCATAATTAGGGGCACACGGCCTAGGACACGGGCGTGTCCAAGGCCATGTCATACTGTGCTGGTTGGGTTGTGTCCAAGAAAGGACACGGCAGGAAACACAGTTTTAAACAGTAGTGACACGGGCGTGTTAGGGGTGACACGGGCGTGTCCTCACCCGTGTCACCACTCGTGTTCTTCTTGGGTTGAAAACCTGGGGTGTACACGGTCGGATTACACGAGCGTGTCCTGGTTAGCACGGGCATGTTCCTTTCAACACGGGCGTGTTCTTACCCGTGTACACCAAGGGACGTGACGGTTGGCGTGTCGGTTATGCGTGACACGCCCCTGGTCACGGGCATGTCGATGACCCGACACGGGCGTGTCAGGTAGGGACACGGGCGTGTCTCGACCCGTGTCTTGTTCTGGAGCGACGACTGCGTGTGCAAGCAGGGCAAACAGCCAGGTACACGGCCGTGTGTAGCTTATTTTATTGACTTTTGGCTGGATCCGAGCCGTCCGTTTTCTTTTAGTGTGATTTGACGGCCCTAGTGCGTTGCTGCTGGGTTAAGTTCAGAAATGGGGATTAACTCCTCATTTTCATCCATAACTCTCTCTTTCTAAGGAGTTAGAGAGAGAGGAATAGGGAGAGGAGGAATCCGGCCGCCGGTGGAGCTTCAGAGCACCATTTTGAGATCCGAGACCGGATCTGCGGAGGGAATTCCATCGCGAAGCCTTTCATCCGACTAGTTTCTCATGGCTCCAAAACGGACTTCAAGGGTAATGATTCTCAACTAGGACATGTGAATTCCTCTTCCTTTCTGCATGGGAAACCCGCTCCCGCGAGTGTGCGGTGAGTGCGTGGTGTTCCTTGTGGTAGATATGTGAAGTACCCCTTGTTTAGAGTCCATAATCGAAGTACAGGCATAGGCATTGTGTGTGAAGCCTACCCGGACATGTTTGTCTGGATCGGTGATGTTGCATTGTGCATTAATTATCGGAGAAGACTCCGTTTTGTGTTGTTTTTCGGGTTTTCTACACGGTAGATTGCAACAGGGAGCCTTGGGGATTAACTCTAAGGTGTACCCGAAAAACTAGGCGGAAACGCATTCCTGCCAACTAGGTGGTATGGGGCCAACCTTGTATATATTTGGGATTGTGTGTGCGAGGCCTGTCTCTAGGAGACATGTAGGATCTTTCTTTGGAAAATGGTGAGCCCATGGGGTTTAGAATTATTAGGCCAGGGAGCCGAATAAGAAAGGCAAAACCGACCCGTGCCCTGCAAGTTTGGCCATGAGTACTATGTTATTCAGAGACAGTAGGGTGACTTAAGCAACGAGAAATGGTGGAGCTGTACCTGCGTTATGTGGACTATGACATGAGAGTAGCGGAAATTGGCTCTCGTCGGTGTCATAATGAGAGTCTCAGGCCAGGGGCCATAAAGACTGAAATGCTCAAAGTAATCCGTCAAGTCAAGGACCTCTGAACGGAGGTGGTATCCGGGAAGTCTAGTACACCATCAATGTGCCTTAAGTGCACTGGGTGGGTGGCCGTGTGAGCCTCCACCTGTGGTGAACTGTGCTAGGTTATACTTTCACTAGGATTTTTGGATGGTAGTGAAGCCACGGAATTGACCGGATTCACTGAGAATGTGCCCTGAGTTCACGGGGTGTTGGGCCGAGCGAGCCTAAACCTGTGACGAAATATACTTATGCACTTAATTGTTTAACTGGGCTAATGAAATGCAGGGAAGGAGCACCGCCGTCCCGAATAAGGGGCGGGGTCGTTATAATTTGGTCAGCTTTAGCTGACCGTTGCTTTGTTTGCCACCGTACGGTTGAATGTTGCTTGTAGGTGCGGCAGAGCCAAGTACCAGATAGCGGGTTGAAGCCCAAGCTGCTATGCAGGCCCTCGAAGGCCGAAGCAAACTATTACTTTATTTCTGTCATGTGTGGCCGACTTGCGAGCCGATATCTGTAAAACACTCTGTTGTTAAGTGAACATTTTTAAGGCCATAAGGCCAAGTACTTTTATGTATTGTGGCATTTCTTTCCTAATAAGGTTAGTGGACATTCATGATATATGCTTTATGATATTGGGTTCTTTCAACTACTTAAAAACTTCCGCTAGTTTCTCTGTGTAGGACGTTTATGTTTGGGAGAATGGTTTCATTATGTAACCCTTCAGTCTGTCTGTAGTATATGGCGTCGAGACCCGTCCGGACCTACTGCTATATACCATGCAAAGGGTAAGGGTGTTACAGTCCTCATGTCAGAAAATCTGCAGGAAGACATGTTTATTTTAAAGCTAGTCAGAACCTAGGACCCAATAATTATTGCTGTCCTAAGGTAAGATAAATTATGTACTATAGGTTAGTCCAAGTGCCCATACTCCTATATGGTACTTAGACAGTAGTTGTTCCAGGCTCATGACTGGAATAATAAGTAATTTAAAGGAGTACACTCCAGTGAAGGATGGACCCAAAGTTATCTTTGGTGGTTCAGATAGAGGAGTGACAAGAGGCTCTGGTAAGATTACCAATGGCATAGTTACAATCACAAAAGCGGCTTATGTTGAAGGGTTGCAACACAACCTCTTAGGCATAAGCTAACTCTGTGATCTTGGCTATATCATTTCATTTTACAAGGATCAGTGCCAAATTAAGAGGTCAAGTGACCAAGAGGTCATCTTGACAGGCACTAGGAGTGGAAATGTTTATTGCTTAAACTTTCATTGTCTTAATAAAGACTCGCCTATTTATCTAATTGTAAATGAGAAAGTATTATATTGTGTACAATGGCACAAGAGAATACCTCATTTGAATTATAAGACTATTGGCAAGCTCTTTAGTGAAGAGCTAGTTATAAATGGTCTCAAGATGAAATGCACCAAGGAAGACATTTGCTCAGCATGCCGAAAGGGAAAGCAGACCAAAGCTTCCTTCAATGGAATTGGGACCAAAGACTCTGTGAGGTGTTTATACCTCCTCCATATGGACTTGTTTAATCCTATGCCAGTTCATAGTCTGGGTAGGAAAGTCTATACCCTTGTAGTGGTTGATGAATATTTTAGGTTTGCTTGAGTTTTCTTTCTTAAAAAAGTCTGAAACCAAAGATGTCTTTAAGAACTTTGTCAAGAAGATTCAGAATGAGTTAAATAGTACTGTGGTCAAAATCAGAAGTGACCATGGGACTGAATTCCAGTCTGAAAGCCTGATAAGTTTCTGTGAAGAGCAAGGGATTCATCAAGAATTTTCTTCTCCAAGAACGCCCCAGCAAAATGGGATTGTTGAGAGGAAAAATAGAACTCTCATAGAGGATGGTAGGACCTTAATAAGTGACACATCTCTCCCAGAATATTTCTAGGCTGAGGCAGTAAATACTGTATGTTATGTCCTTAATATGGTCTCTATCACCAAGAGCCACAAGAAGACTCCCTATGAGATTATGAAGGGTAGAAAACCAAACCTATCTTATCTAAGGATCTTTGGTTGCAAGTGATATATGCTGAATAATATGAAGTCCTATATAACTAAGTTTGCTGTCAAGTCCTATGATGGGATTTTTATTGGGCACAACAATCATAGTAAGGCCTATAAGATCTATAACTTGGAAAGTCAAGTTATAGAAGAGTCTATTAATGTAGTTTTTGATGAATCAACTATGATTAATAGTGAGTTGCCAAGCTCCTCTTCTAGTAGTGTAGGTAAAGAGCTATTAATAGATAAGCTAACCATCAAAGATGTTTCTCCATTAGTCCAAGATGGAGTGGACATTCTAGAAGAAGGGCAAGGCACGCTTGAAGTGGATGAAGATCAGCAAAATGCGGCCACTAAAGCTAATGCTGAAAGAAGATTGCCTCCAGCTGTCAGGCATCTGAGAGATCATCCAAGATACCAGATTATTGGTGATGCAAACCAAGAAGTGGTGAAAAAAAGTAAGAGCCTTAATAAAGCTTTGTATTCAGGTTTCCTGTTACAGGTTGAGCCCAAGAGATTTGAAGGGGCCAACATAGATTAGTTCTGGATTATAGCTATGCAAGAGGAATTGAACCAGTTTAAGAGATGTAAGGTCTGAAAGCTGGTTACCAGACCACAAGGACATAATGTCATTTGAGTCAAGTGGATTTACAGGAATAAACTTGATGAAAATGACATTATAATCAAGAACAAGGCCAGATTAGTAGCTAAGGGGTACAGATAAGCAGAAGGTATTGATTTTGATCAAACCTTTGCCCCTGTAGCAAGATTAGAAGCCATCGAAATCTTCCTTGCATATGCTGCATTCAAAGGATTTAAAGTCTACCAGATGGATGTAAAGTCACCCTTCCAGAATGGTGATTTAAAGGAAGAAGTCTATGTTGAATATCCTGCAGGTTTTTTTGATTCTAACTCACCTGAATTTGTTTATAAACTTAGGAAAGCTCTATATAGGTTTAAGCAAGCCCCTAGAGCAAGGTATGAGACATTATCTAGCTTCCTCATTGAGAATAAATTCTCAAGGGGGAAGATAGACAAGACCCTATTCCTAAGGGAATCTAAGGGAAAGATCATCATTGTCCAAATTTATGTAGATGACATAATTTTTGGGTCTACTGATGACAAGTTTTGCAGGAAGTTTGCCAAACTTATACAAGGAAAGTTTGAGATGAGCAGTATGGGTGAGCTTAAGTACTTCTTGGGCCCCCAAGTAAGGCAGACTGAAGATGGATTGTCCATCTCATAGTCTAAGTTCATTAGGGAGTTGATTAAAAAGTTTGGTATGGATAATGCCTCCACCATAAATACTCTCATGGGGTCAAGTATACCTATAGAAAAAGATAAGGCAGGGAAGCCTGTTGATGAAACTTTATATAGAGGGATAATTGGCTCCCTTCTATATCTTACTGCAAGTAGGTCAGACATCATGTATGCTACATGTGTTTGTGCTAGGTATCAAGAAAGCCCTAAAGAATCTCACTACTCTACTACAAAGAGGATTTTGAGGTATCTTAAGGGCACACCTGATCTTGGTCTCTGGTACCCTAGAAATAGGGATTTTGAACTAATAGGCTATTCAGATGAAAATTTTGCAGTCTGTAAAGAGGATAGGAAGAGCACTTCAGGTACCTGTCAGTTCTTGGGAGGAAGACTAGTGTCTTGGATAAGCAAGAAGCAGACCAGCATTACAATCTCAATAGCTGAGTCTGAGTATATCTTTGTAGGTAGCTGCTATGCACAGTTATTGTGGATCCAGCATCAGCTCCAGGACTATAACCTCCAGATAAGTAGAACCACCATGTTCTGTGATTTTACTAGTGCAATCTCAATTGCTAGGAATCCTACCTCTCATAGCAGGACTAAGCATATTGAGATTAAGTATCATTTTATTTTGGAGCATGTGGAAAAGGAAGACATCTGTCTTGAGTTTGTCCCCACAGATAAGCAAGTGGCAGACATCTTTACTAAGCCACTAGATGAAGTTAAGTTCAACTCCTTCAAATTTTAGTTGGGTATGTTGAACTTAGTATTACTTTAGTTTCTCCTAATTATGTTTTGTTGCAGGATTAACCTTTCTTATAAATAGATAAGTATTTAAAGTGATATCAAGACTGTCAAGTCTGTCATTTGACATTAATAATCTCAAGTGATATCAAGTAGTATCAAGACTAAGATGGACTTAAGTGTCTAGTGAAGAGAAGATAGTAGATGCTCCTGTTGAGGGGGAGCAAATCCAACAAGTTGCAGGAACAAGTTCAACTTCCTGTTAAGCGGCAGCCAACAGCTGCAACAGTAAATCAAAGATTTTCACTGCTGATCAGTAGGTCCTCAGGACTATGCACAACCTAAGGGGTTGATTAACCCTAGTGGATGGATGCTGCTGTGAAGTCATTGCTGCTGCTAAAAAGGCATGCTACTGCAGGAGAAGAGGAAAAGCCAGTACCTCCCTAACTACAACTGCATTCTGCTGAAGTTTTCAGTGGTATGAGGAGTGATATTAGCTCAAGTGGAAAACTGATAGCAGCCAGCTCAAGTGGATCAATGGACCACTCCAAAGTAAAGTGGCTGCAGTAATGTGTTGTATCAGTAGTATTAACACAAAAGGTATGACATCTAGTCAAGAAGTTTGATCACTAGGAAAATTTCTTAAGTTGCATCAACACAAGATGTTGGCTAGGATCAAGGGTAAATTTCTCCCTTAATCCTATCACCTCCCTCATTAGGAAAATGTCATTTTGAAGAATCCAGAAAAGGGGAGAGGTAGGCAATACCCTAAACCCTAAAGGGAGAGGAGTAAAGCATACTGAGTAGAATACTGAGTAGAGTCATACTTTCCAGATAAGGGGAGATGGTGGGAAATACATGCCCAGGGGGAGATGTGGAAGCAATACTTGACATGACTAGGTCATGTTAAGTAAGTGCATGTTACTTGAAAACATTCATGTAATATAAAGAGAACAATGTTGAACCATTGCATTTTATGTTTCCACCCTTAAGTGGTTTGAGGAAAGTCCTCCACTTAAGTGTTAAGCAGTGAGGAGTGCTGTAAGTTGCTTCAAATTTTCAAGTGGTATGAGAAGACTTACAACTGTATTTGAATTTATACACTTTATGAGAAAATGATTCTTAGTATTGCTGTGCGTTCTGCCTTCTTCAAATAGGAGGAGACTGTTGGGAATATTGCCCTCAATGTTCCCAAGATTTGATTTGAAGAAGCATCACCATCAAAACTAAGAGCATAGTTGTATTTGATGTTATTCAAGCTCATCATATGCAGGAAGTTCCTTGGAACAAGTTTAGATAGGTTGTCTAAGTGGTTGTGATAGGTGGTCACAATGTAGAAAGGTGGAGATACATAAATCTATCTAAGTCAACAGGTGTTGAGTGAAACCAGTTCACTCAACTCCAGATGCCAAGGAAGGATGCTGGAAAGACTAAAAATTGACTAAGTCCACAGGCGTTGAGTGAAGCCAGTTCAATTCACTCAACGCTAGATTCCAAAAAATGCTAAGTAAAGGGTGGATAGTTAAATCCCAGTAGTTTGCAATATAGAAAATGCGGATAAGTCCACAGGCATTGAGTGAAGGTAGTTCACTCAATGCCATATAACAAGAGGCATCGAGTATAGCTGTGTCTGTCAGTGACAAGCAAGAAAATTGACTAAGTACATAATCGTTGAGTGAGGACAGCTCACTCAATGCCTAAAGAAAAGCGTTGAGTCAAGTTCAAGCATGTTAAGATTTTGTCAAGAATTTTGGCTAAGTCTAGAATCATTGAGTGAGGATGACTCACTCAATGCCAAAGAATAAGGCGTCGACAGAGCAATGATCAGTCAAAGCCTAAAGAGAGATAGACAAAAAAATTTGTTTAAGTCCAGATGCGTTGAGTGAGTACAACTCACTCAATGCAATCTCATCAAGAAGATTGGCTAAGTACAGAAGCATTGAGTGAAGGCAGTTCAATCAACGCCTCATCAACAAGAAGCCAGGCAAAGGCAGAAGCGTTGAGTGTGAAGGCTCACTCAACACATTCATAAAGAAAGTTGCAGCTAAGTACATAAGAGTTGAGTGAAGGAAGTTCACTCAATGCCTCATCAACAAGAAGCCAGGCAAAGGCAGAAGCGTTGAGTGATGAAGGCTCACTCAATGTATTTATAAAGAAAGTTGCGGCTAATTACAGAAGCATTGAGTGAAGCTAGTTCACTCAATGCCTCAGTATAAAGGCAGGCAGTCAGTGAAGTGGCTAAGTCCAGATGCGTTGAGTGATGAAGGTTCACTCAACGCACTCAATGCATGATAGTGCAGAAGAAATTGGCTAAGTCCAAATTCATTGAGTGAAGCCAGTTCACTCAATGCACTCAACACCTGGAAGTCTAGTAAATCTGGCTAAGGGTTTTTGTGCTGAGTGAAGGCCATTCACTCAACGCACTCAACGTTCGGGATGGAGTTGAGAAAATGGCTAAGTCCACAGATGCTGACGTTAGCATGAGTCAGCAAAGTTTCAAAATGTTGTGGGAATGCTACAGTACACGACAAATAACGTCACATGCATACTGTATGACTTTTCATGTAAAAGAAAAGTTGCAGCCAATAACTTCAGTGGTGCCCAAGGGTCAAATAGCCGTTGGACGGTGGAAGATAAAAGGGATAAGTTCAGCGGATGCAAAACAATTTTTAGGGTTTTCTCATTTCACAAAGAGGCAAAACTTCATCGTCTTCTTCCTCGCCATTGTTGTAGAGCTTGAAGCTGAAGTTTCAAACTCGCTGAACTAAAAGTTCTTACAATTAGCTGTAGCAGTTTTCACTAGCTACAATAAGTTCATAAAAAATTTCTGAGAAAGAAGACTGAGTAGAGCCCTCAAATTTCTACAATCAAGGTTGGCTGTTTGAAGAGCATATAGAACTATCAAATTTCTATCTTCAATAGCAAGTTCAGAGACTTGGTTTCTGAGTTACTTCCAACACAAGCAACATCTCATTGAAGATCAACTTTCTTGTTGCTAATAAAAAGTTAGGGCTGAGATTTGCTCAGCTCAGGAAGCAATATACTCAGAGAACTTCTCTGGAGTCATATAAACAATAACCAAAACACTTTATTTTCTATAGGATCTTAACAGATCTGAGTTGTAGACCTATTTTATAAAGGCTGAGGTAGGATCATATATTGATCTGAGTGTAGGGCCTGTGTGCCTGATATAGGGCTATTTACTTGAGGTAGGAGAGTCATTCTCTCTGAGTGTAGGGCCTTTGTGCTTGAGTTGTAGGATCCAGCTTTGGATCTGACGTAGGGCCTTGCGCCTGAGTTGTAGGAGAGTCATTCTCTCTGAGTGGTAGGTGATCTTTGGATCACTGAGTTGTAGGATCAAGCTTGCTCTGAGGGACTTGTGTCTGAGGTAGGACTTGAAGAAGACTGAGAGATCCTGAAGGATCTGTGGTGTAAGCTCTAAGGAGCCAAGATTTGGAGAAGTGCCTTATCTAACACTCTGTTAAAGAGGTAGGAGGGACAATGGATGTACCCATAATCTTGAGAACCACTATAAACCTTGCGTGTACTTCTTTGATGTGTCTTGAAAGAAGGAAATATCTTACTCACAATGTACTTTATGAAGGAAAACTTAAAAGAAACCAAAAACCTATTCATCCAACTTTAGGTGTTTAGCTTCCCTTGAAACTAAAAACTTTCAATAAGATCGCCCACCCCTTGGTTTTCCTATAAATAGGACCCCAAGGGTACACAGATTTGGACCTTGGAATCTTGCAAAAGATCTCGACTGGACCTTTCTTTTGGACTTTTAGCCATGCGAGATAGTGATAATCCCCTTG
This sequence comes from Platanthera zijinensis, assembly GCA_039513925.1. NCBI lineage: Eukaryota > Viridiplantae > Streptophyta > Magnoliopsida > Asparagales > Orchidaceae > Platanthera > Platanthera zijinensis. The sequence continues at coordinate 177,344,043 of CM077090.1, read as the reverse complement.
ATCTCCATCCTTTGATAGTCATCAACTAGTGTCCACCTTGTACCCTATTCGACTATCTTTGTTTGTGGAGGGCAAGCTTCTTTCAAGCATCCAGGTATGTAGCGGGACCTCCCTGCCTCAGTACTTGGGGTCCTTCTAATGTCTCCTCCCATCTTTGTGTTATAGTCTATTAAGTCGTCGTGCCCGACCGCTGGAACGGTAACTTTAGGATATATTGATCAGATTATTTTGGAGTGGGGATTTTCCTAGCTTCAACAGTTTCATCTACTTATATAGACTTTATCTTCTATCAAAACTTTTCATTTTCCCCTCTTTATTTTCCTATACTCTCTCTCTCTCATGTTTTCTTTGTGATTTTTGCAGGTGCTCAAATGGCAATGCAGACAGATTCAGGGTGCAGTGTTGATCTTGACTCCTTCAAAGCTGTGGTAGATTCATTTATGAGAATTTTACAACTCTTCATAGATGCTAGATTAAATAAGTTGATTACTATAAGATGTCTACTATATTCTATGGAGCTTATAGAGTTTATGAGTAATGTTACAATTGACAAAGATGGAATAATGATTGGAGAGATCAATGGGTTAGATGTCTATATATCCATATAATTAATACATACAACTTTTGAATTGCCCTCTAGTGAAGCAAAACTTTCAGATGAAGAGATAAATAAAGCATTGAAGAAGATGAATTTCTCTATTGACAAACAAATTCATCTTAAGAATAAAGATTTTTTTGAGGAGTGCGAGTTCCTAGCTGATTTAGTTGGAAAAGTATCAGTGTGCAAAATTTCAACACATGATGTTGTCCCTAAGGCCCATCTGCATTTGATGGGGGTCTTAGTACTAAGGAAGAAGATTAATTGGAGAAAATGTATTTTGCATCTTATAGGTCATAGGTATAGTCATAAAGACAATGCCAATATGACATTCATGAGTCAGATATTCAAATAACACTATCTCACTCTGTGTAAATCAAAAGGTATAAACATTCCTCCTAAAAAAATAATCTCTATATCTAGACTTGTTCTCCAAGAAAACTAAACAAATAATCAAGCCTAGTTTAAATAAAGATGTTTCACCTCCATCCTCATCTCTACTCGATGTTTCTCATGAATCGGTCATCCCAACAAAAATGACATTATCTCTATCACAAAATACAGTTCAAGAACCAAGTAATTCACCGAATAAAAATATTGAGCTTCCTGCTAATATGTGTTGATTATACATGTCTGTGCAAGTCTAATTTTATATTACTATTATTTTATTTTTGTAAAATCTCTTTTAGAACTTTGTAAAATTTGTTAAGCTAAATATGGGGAGATTGTTGGGAAAAATCCTTATAATTTACATTAATAAATTATATTTTGAGTGATTTTACATCTTAGGTTTATTACCCATGATGTATAAAGAGGGTAATATAGTCTTAAAAGTCCTAGTATATCAGTGGAGTAAATGTCATCTGAAGGGGGCACTGAATCTTAGACGAAAGTTAAGAAGAGCCAACATACGTCGACTAGAAGTTGATGCAACTTCGACTTATTGTTGATGTTACTTCGATTAACAGTTAGAGAAACATAATAAGATTAGTTGACGTTACAACAAGCTTTATATCGGCGTATACTTCGATATGTTGTCGACATGACGTCAATTACAGAGTAAAGTTAACAGTCAATCAGAATGAAGTCAGAGTTCGACGCAACACCTATATGAAATTGACGTTACGTCGATTAAAGTTCTGAACGGAAATTTTTCTGGGGATTAATTCAGACTTTATTCAAGAAAGATTTAAATTGAATAACAGTTTCTTGGAGACATTGGAAGACAATGTTAATAAGGAATGGTTCTTTGCCAGATATATATATATATACAGAGACACATGAATAGATGATGATTGAATATCAATCAGATACAACAATTACAATAAGTGATTTGGATGTTTTGAATCGACGGAGAAAATCAGGAAGACAATCATTCATCTGCTACAATAGAATTTCTTCCAAATATCTGTCGATCTTCATCGTACTCTTGAATCTGAATAGAGAGCCAATTCTTCTTCTTATCTAGAGCTCATCAAGTGCTATAACAGAGTCAGTGGAGAATAAGATATTATATGGATTAAAAGGTTTATAATCCTTGAAATATTCTCAATTAAGGATTCATCAAAGTTCCATGCATCAATTCACTTAGTGCCATAAAGTCCTTAGAAATTCCTGCTGAGAGAACTTATCAAGAAGATCATCTCTTCTACATATCTCATACTAATTTCTATTTATTTATCTTTTTCTGTTTGAGAAAAGAGTTTTGAGAATACCTCTTTAAAGAATTCAGTTTAAGGTTTTGAGAGTCTCCTTGTGAAAAGACTCGAGTTATATTGGTTACAGATCTCCGTATCAAAAGATCTAGAGATTGGTTCTGTGATTCTCCTTATTAAAAGACTCAAGCATAGTGATAGCCCAATATGACTTGTGTTCTAACTCTATAGGTAAGTGACAAGATTTACCATAGACTAATCGAAAGGGGTGGTCCCTATAGGTGTTTTAAATGCAGTCCTATAAGCCCATAAATAATCGTCAAGTTTCCTAGACCATTGCTACCTATTCCCTTCTATAGATTTTTCTAGGATCCTCTTAAGTTCTCTGTTGGACACCTCAACTTGACCACTAGTTTGCGGATGGTACGGTGTAGCTATTCTTTGTGTGACTCCATATTTCTACAATACTTTATCTAGATATAGATTACAAAAGTGAGAACCCCTATCACAAATAAGTGCACGTGGGGTGCCAAATCGTGCAAATAGAGATTTCAAAAACTGAAATACTACTCTACTATCGTTAGTAGGTAAATCTTGTGCTTCAACCCACTTCGATACATAATCTACTGCTACCAAAATATACTTATTCCCATACAAAACTTGAAATGGTCCCATGAAATCAATTCCCCAAACATCGAATACTTCACATTCAAGAATAAAAATTTATGGCATTTCATGTAATCTAGAAATATTACCTGATTTATGACAAGAATCACATGAAAGCACATACCTTTGGGCATCCCTGAATAGAAGGGGCCAAAAAAAACCTGAGTCAAGAACCTTTTTGGCAGAACGATTTGCTCCATAGTGTCCACCGGTAGGGCCTAAATGGCACTGCTCTAGGATTCTCCAACCTTCCTCTGCTGATACACACCTTTGAATAATGGAATCTGCACATATCCAGAAAAGAAAAGGGTCCTCACAAAAGTAATATTTCAAGTTAGAGAAAAATTTATTTTTCTGCTGATATGAAAAATCCTTTGGAAGGACCTTAGACACGAGATAGTTTGAATAATCGGCAAACCATGGATAATCAGGATTTATTTTTGTAGATAGGACAAATAACGATTCCTCAGGGAATATATCAGAAATCTCAGAGTCATCTAACATTATTCATCGTGGATTTTCTAAACGTGAAAGATGGTCTGCCGCTAAGTTTTTTGCTCCTCGTTTATCCCTAATTTCTAAATCAAATTCTTGTAATTAAAGAACCCAACAGATTAAACGAGGTTTTGCTTCCTCTTTGGATAGTAAATATCTAAGGGTAGAGTGATCTGTGTATACTATCACTTTAGACAATGTTATCAAAGGCAAAAACCACTACTAAGAGTTCTTTTTCAGTTGTGGTATAATTCTCTTGTGCATTATTAAGCGTTTTGCTAGCATAAAATATTGGATGGAAATGTTTATTTCGGCGTTATCCTAAAACAGCTCCTATCGCAAAACTATTAGCGTCACACATAATCTCGAACGACTGAGTAAAATCAGGCGCTATCATGATAGGAGAATTAATTAATCTCTCTTTTAAGAAATTAAAGTCATGTAGACACTCTTGATCAAAGATAAAAGGTGTGTCTTTCTCTAAGAGTCTAGTAAGTGGTTTAGCAATTTTTGAGAAGTATTTAATAAACTGGCGGTAAAATCCGGCGTGCCCTAAGAAACTTCTAACTGCCTTAATAGAGGTTGGTGGTGGTAGTTTTTCCATGGTCTCTATTTTCGCTCTATCTACTTGGATTCCTTGGCTTGAGATTTTGTGGCCAAGTACTAACCCTTCTTGTAACATAAAATGACACTTCTCCCAACTAAGCACTAGATTGGTTTCCTCACATCTCCTCAGAAATTTTTCTAAATTATTCAAACACAAATCAAATGAATCTCCAAACACAGAGAAATCATCCATAAACACTTCCATGATATCTTCAACATACTCGTTGAAGATGACTAACATGCACCTTTGGAAAGTGGCGGGGGCATTACATAGATCGAATGACATACGCCTATAGGCAAATGTACCGAATGAGAAAGTGAAAGTTGTTTTCTCTTGGTCTTCTGGTGCTATAGGAATTTAGAAATACCCAGAAAGTCCATCTAAAAAGCAATAATAAGAATGTCCTGATAGTCGTTCTAATATTTGGTTAATAAAGGGTAGAGGGAAGTGATCTTTCCTAGTGGCATCATTTAACTTCCTATAGTCAATACAGACACGCCAACCCGTTACGGTTCGCATTGGAATTAACTCATTCATATCGTTTGCTTCCACAGTTAGACCTCCATTCTTAGGAATTACTTGTACAGGACTAACCCATGAACTATCCGAAATAGGATATATCATACCAGCATCTAACAACTTAACAATCTCAGCCTTAACTATCTCTTTCATATTTGGATTTAGCCTACGTTGCGGTTGAATAGAGGATTTATGTTTTCTTCCAAAAGAATTTTATGAGTACAAAAACTAGGATTAATACCTTTTATATCAGATATTTGCCAATCTATTGCACCTTTATATTTCTTCAACACAGTTAATAATTTAGCTTTTTCAGTATGAGAAAGTTTAGAAGAAATAATAACTTGGTATGAAGAATTAGTTCCTAAGAATTCATATTGAAGATGATCCGGTAGTTTTTTAAGTTCTACCACCGGTGGATCCTTAGTATTATTCTTATGAACTTCATGATCTCCTTCGGAAATTAAACTATATTCAGTAGTTTTATCCATCGAAACAGAATTATCTAGAAAAAAATAAATGCTCAACAATTTCTTCACTATTTTCATCTTCTAGATAGTCATGCAAATTTCTAAAGGATCTCGATAAGAAAAGTTAGAATTTATAGAAGTTATAAAATTATCAACACCATGAGAAAAATATCAATAATCATCATTATCTAAAGATTGTTTCATAGTATTGCCTATTTGAAAAGTGACTTCATCTTCCCCTACTCGCAAAACTAATTTACCATCAAAAACTTCAATTAAAGCTCTAGATGTGGCTAGAAATGGATGACCTAGTATAAGTGGTACTTCAATGTTTTCATCCATATCTAAAATAACAAAATCAGCAGGAAATATAAACTTGTCTACCTTAACCAATACATCTTCTACTATGCCTTTATGATACTTAACCGACCTATCTGCTAGTTGAATACTCATTCTAGTCGGGCTAAGTTCTCCTAGACCTAGTTTCAGATATAGTTTATAAGGAATTAAATTTATACTAGCTCCTAAATCTGCTAAAGCTTTATTAACTTGAAAATCACCAATTAAACATGGAATTGAAAATGAACCGGGATCCTTAAGTTTTTCAGGCAATTTATTTTGCAAAATAGCAGAACATTCTTCACTAAGTGTGACTAAGGATAATTCTTCTATTTTCCTTTTATTAGAAATCAAATCCTTTAAAAATTTTGCATACTTGGGCATTTGAATAATTTCAGAAAAAGGTAAATTAACATGTAATTGCTTAAACATAGATAGAAATTTACCATATTGCGTATCCATGCGCTCCTTGTTCAGCTGCACTGGATATGGTATGGCTGGTTGATACTCCATCGGTTTCACATTCATATCATTCGATGCTTCGCCACTAGACTCCTCTTGAGGTGCTTCTTGTGCAAGCCTTGGGTCTTGTAACTCATTTCCGCTCCTTAACTGAATTGCTCTTGCATGTTCCTTCGGATTTGTCTCAGTATTTCCTGGAAGTGTTCCTTATTGTCTTTCAGACACCATCCTTGCCAGTTGACCAATCTGATTCTCCAAATTTCGAATAGAACCCTCTTGATTACGGAAGGCAACATCGGAAGTTTGCATGAACTTAGTAAGGACATCTTCTAATGTCAGCTTCCTTGGCTCTAATTGTTGTTATTGTTGTCCAAATATAAGTTGCTTGCCTTGATTGCCTTGCCCTCCCCAAGAGAAATTGGGGTGGTTCCTCCATCCGGGATTGTATATGAAACTATATAGGTTGTTTGCTGGATTGAAAGGTGGTCTAGTATTGTTACCCATATAGTCAACATGCTCTTGCATTTGAGGTTCACCACTAGGCATTCCAACGTGGGAAGGGTCCCATTATTGAGGTACCATGGAGGGTGTTGCTAAAGTAAGGTTGTCCATCTTTTGCTGAAGCTTCTCCACTTGAATGGCTAAGGCAGTAACGACATCCACTTCATACATTCCTGTAGACTTATTAGGCATTGGCCTATGGTAGTCCATTGATAGTTGTTCGTAGACATGTCTTCGATCAACTGTTGAACTGCTTCAGGTGTCTTATTGTTCAAGGTGCCCCCACTAGCTGCATCGATCATCTGTTTGGTGGTTGGATTAAGAACATTTTAGAAAGCCTGAATCTGAAGCCATGAAGGTAAGGCATGATGGTGACATCTCCTTAATAGATCCTTAAATCATTCCCATGTATCGTATAACGATTCATACTCCAATTAAACATATGTAGAGATGTCGTTCCTTAGCTTCGCAGTCTTCGCCGGTGGAAAGTACTTCATCAAAAACTTCTCCACCATCATGTCGCAAGTAGTAATCGATCATCTAGGTAAAGAGTTGAGCCACTGCTTCGCCTTATGCCTTAATGAGAATGGGAACAATCTCAATCGAATGGCATCATTGGAAACACCATTGATCTTAAAGGTATCGTATATCTCTAGGAATCTGGCTAAGTGGGTGTTGGGATCCTCATCTTGCAAGCCATCATATTGGACATATTGTTGGACCATTTGTATAACGCTCAGCTTTAATTCAAAATTGATAGTTGGGATAGGTTGTCTAACGATGCTGGACCCAGTACCCTGGAGATTGGGCATAGCAAAGTCAGACATGGTTTGCTCATTTTGGTTTGCCATGGTATATAAATCTTCTAGATGGTGTTCTCCTTGATTCACTATTTCTTCTTCTAATAGTTCGTTTGCAATATCTATGGTATTGGTCTCCACGTCTCTTTTATTGGTGTTATGAATAATTTGTTTTGGGTCAGGATGAAATGATGCTAGCCCAGAATTTCGTCCCCTGGTCATAGACTAACAGACTACAAAACAGAGATTAAGTAATATAATTATACTAACAACTAATTTACAATTATTCGTTAGTACGCAAAAATGGTAGATTACTAGAGTTTAGGCTTTCAAAATATTGAAAAATGAGTCCCCGACAACGACGACAAAAACATGATGATTATTTTACTAAGCATGCTTAACTTGATGCAGATTCATTCTGCATTTTAGTATGACTACGTAGATGGGCATAAGCTAGTTTGATTCATCATTCAGGCAAGTGCACATATCTATCATAGTATAGGAGAAATCTACATCTCGTGTCGTATTCCACAGGGTCTTTTCAAATACTCGTACTCACCCTCACTCTATTATCATACCTATAATTAAAATTGATTTTTAATCTAAATAATCCTAACTATGACTTCTTGGATACAATAGCATTGGAGAATAAAAGATGATAAAAGGCTGAAGGTAGGAGCTTTCACATGAACATAATCATTTATATAGACAATTCTATGTAATCATGAGATAACAAACCTAGAAAATTCATTGTATTGTAAAGGGTTAAATAGTTATCAAATTCTCTCTCGAGCAATTCAAAATCTAAATCTAAGTTGAGCAAATTTTCTCTCGAACAATTTATAATACTCAAATTTGAATTAAATATATTACCCTATCTCCTACATGAATTCATGAAATCCTATCTCTAAAATACCATAAATCCATTTATTCATATCAAGATTATCCAATTAGCATATCTCTCGATCATGAGAATTGAACTGCAAAGAGAAATAACACCTAAATATGAAAATTTATCCATCATCACAAACATCCAATTTCTCAATCTAGAAGTTTGAGAATCATGTAAAAAAACTAAATTCATAACTAGGAGAATTCTCAATGCGTGCAAGCATATATACGAATAAAATACCATGAATTCGACAAAAACAAGAAGATACTTGATTACTAAATTGTTCGAATGAGAAATTCAAGCGAAATAAAAGATAAATAAGGTTAGATCACCAAGAGATAGAAGAAATTAAGAGAGATACATGAAAGATTAAACACATAGAAAATCTCCTTCAATCACTCCTTCGCTGGGGTGCTCCACCTTCGTCCTCCAGAAGTTCTCCAAAAGAAAATGATCCAAAAAGTCTAGAATAATTTTTCGCACAGGATTTTATAGTCTCCTTCAAACAGGGTCGGACGCGGGTTCCAACAAGGCCGTGTCATAGGCTGTGTTGACTATTCTAGGACAGTTCTAGGACAGTTCCACATGACTCGGCGTGTCTGGACGTGGGCCGTATTAGACGACACGGGTACTGACACGGCCGTGTATGTAGCCGTGTTCAATTCACACGAGTTGTTCAGCACCAGGCATCGAGATCTCCAGAAAGGGACACGGGTTCACACACGGGCGTGTTCTAACCCGTGTGGTTCTCTGTCATTTTTCTTTAAATTCTTCAGCTCCATCCAGAATAGGACACGGGTAGGCACACAACCGTGTTCCTACTCGTGTTCATCCAAATTTTGTCCTGTTATTAGCCACGTTGACTCCGTGACCTCCTCCGTTTGCTCCGAGACTTGTAGTTCCAATGGTTAGCCATACTTGTATTACAAAAATGATCGAATAAGTATATAGTTCAATACATGAAATAATACGAACTCCTAACTATGCTCTTCTATTCATGATAATCCAAATTCTTAACTAATCTTGTGAAATTACTACCTAGGGAGGTGGAAAATAGTGGACATGATTACAATTATGATAGTAAAAACACCTATCATATTTGTACTCATCAACTACCCATGTCCTTCTCTTGAAATTCCACATATTTCCAATCCTGACACCAGAGTACCACACGGGTATGGACATGCCCGTGTCACTACCAGTGTCCTACTCTGGACGTCATTTCACCTCCCTTACATAAGTGTAAGCCTAGTTGCCAGCACTCCCTGAGCCCAAGTTAGCTCCCCTGACTTAAAAATGCCCACGAGGGGCCTAGCGTGAATCGGGACTTTACAACCTCGACGTCTTTTTCGATGTCCAATATAACAAAATCTACTGGGAAGATGAATTTGTTGACTTTAACTAAGACATCCTCCACGATTCCTAACGGGTACTTAACGGATCTATCAGCGAGATGGATACTCATGCATGTGGGGTTGAGAATACCAATTCCTAACTTCTTGAGTAATGAGAGGGGCAGCAGGTTGATACTCGTACCTAAGTCGGCCAATGCGTGCTTGACAAAAAGATCACCAAAGACACACGGTATAGAAAAACTACCCGGATCACATATCGTCTTTGGTAAACTATTTTTCAAGACCGCAGAGCACTCAGTATTTAGTGTGACATGCGATAAGTTTTCTAAGTTCTTCTTATTAGTAAGGAGATACTTAAGATACTTAGCTACTTCGGTATCTGGGAGATTACTTTGTGGAAAGGAAGATTTACGTGGATTTGCTTAAATATTTCTAGGAAGCAGGAGTATTGATCATCCTGACGTTGCTTGTTAAATTTTTAAGGGTATGGTGGAGTTGGATCATTTTTAAAGATGGGTGGTGGAGTGAGATCTTTTTCTAAAGAAGAGAGTGGAGTTATAACTTCTTTTTCAACAGATGGTGGAATATTCAAAATGGGGGCGGAGCTTGCCTTGGGCTCTTTGCTAACCATACTAGAAACTTGCTTCCCACTCCGAAGAGATATAGCTTTCTCTTGCTCTCTTGGGTTGGGCTCGGTATTGGCAGGAAGAGACCCGACAGGTCACTTAGAAATAATTTTTGCGAGTTGTCCTACTTGATTCTCTAAACTTCTAATGGTCCTGGCTAGGGTTGTTATAGTAGCATCATTTATGTTTATATATTTAGAAAGTTATTCCTCCAAGCTTGGAGGTTTTGGATAATTTTGAAGAGGTGGAGGCGGTGCAGAAAAATCATTTTGTTGTGGCGGGCACATTGCGTTTGAGGGATTACTCTACGAAAAATTACGGTGGTTTCGTAAAACGGGATTATAACTATTTAGAAAAGCGAAACCCGGAGCAGGAAAATTAGCAGCAAAAAAATTATGAAAAGCGTTTCTAGGCATATTATTAATATAATCCAATTGTTCGGGAGTAGGATTTGCAGATTCCCATACCTGAGGGGCGGAGGCAACAATCATCTCCGTTATCTTTTTACATAATACTTCCACATGCAGAGCTATCTGGGAAATGTTATCTACTTCAAAGATACCTGCAGGTTTGTTTGGGCGGGACCTAGGCACGTTCCACTGATATGTGTTCATGGCCATGTCCTCAAAAAGCTCAAGAGCTGCTTTCGGGGTTTTGTGGTTTAAGGTACCACCGGAAGCTGAATCTATCTTTTGCTTTGTGCTTTGATTTAGCCCATTATAAAATGTCTGCACTTGTCACCATATAGGCAGTGCGTGATGGGGGCATATTCTTAGGAGTTCTTTTAATTTTTCCCAGGTTTCATACAAGGTTTCAGAATCTATTTGTCCAACGGCAGAAATATCATTCCTAAGTTTTGCGGTTTTAGCACGCGGAAAATACTTCGCCATAAATTTTTCAGTTAGTTGATCCCAGGTGGTGATGCTATTTTTTGGTAGAGTGTTCAGCCATTGCTTAGCCTTAGTTCTAAGAGAGAAAGGGAAGAGTCTTAGCCTAATCGCATTATTTGTAACACTATTGATTTTAAAGGTGTCACTAATCTCAAGAAAGTTAGCTATATGCGCATTCAGATCTTCATCTTGAAGTCCATCATATTGCACATACTGTTGCACTATTTGTATTATGCTAGGTGATAAGCTGTAATTATTTGTATTTTTACATAGTTTATTTTTTCAGAAAATTTTCAAAGTTTCAAAGTACACACCCGTGTCAAATTGGTAACGCCCGTGACCTAGGTGTGTAACTTTGATTCCAACAAAAAAGTGATGCCTGTAAAGAAATGATCCAAATAAGCCCGAGACAAATCTGGCACGCCCGTGTTTATACTCGACACGCCCCGTGTCGCGCCACTCGATGCTCGACGCATTCAGTTCGATGATCCCAGCTCGACGTTGCATGTCACGCCTATGTCCCAATTAACACTCCCATGTCAATCCCGATCGATGTTTCGTCCAGCCCAGCTCAGCGCTCGACAATTTGTCGAGCAGTGCTCGATGAAATTCTGCCAAATTGCGCTCGACAAAATGAAGCCAGCAACCACTCGACGCTCGACGCCTCAACACTCGACGCTTTGTATGTCATGCCCATGACAAATCTGACACGCACGTGTCAATCCAGATCGACGTTCGTCGATCCTAGTTTGACCTTCATCGAACCCAGCTCAACACCTCCACCAGGCATACCTTGCTGACACGCCCGTGACATCCCTTTCATGCCCATGACCAACATGTGTCCCATTTCAGAAGCTTCCAGAAATTGACTAGTCACCAAAATTTTGACTTCTTCAGCATGCCAGGCCTGACATGCCCCCCTGTCATGCCCGTGACCAGGGCGTGTCACCTCCTTTTTTTTTTATAAATAGAACTTCTCTGTAATGTCCAAGGGTTCACCTTTTTGGACCATTTTGCTGTTATGTGGGCTGCTTAAAGATTTCCAAGCTATGTAAGGAGAATTTTCTCCCTCCCTCTCTTAGTTTATTTTAGCTTTTTGTAACTCATTTTCATCTTAATAAAATCTGTAGATTTTCTCTCTTTGTTTAGATTGGAATTTCATTTGAGTGCCCTCTCTTAGTGATCTTTTGTCTTTGTTTTTCTTTATTTGTGTGTGTGTGTGTGTGTGTATTAGTATAGATTTATGCTCTTAGCCCACAGTATCGAGGAGCATTGGGATAGAAAAAATCGTTTTAAATAATTAAAGGTCTTCTTTTTCTCGTTAATTAACGCACTTAAGGTTTGCCCAGGGTATACGACGTGTAGGACCACATATCGATGTGTGGGCTCTATTTCCATTCTCCATACGCTAGCTAGCCGAGAGGCCATCCATATGGACCGATCACCCTTGGGTAATGAGAATTACGTGCATAACCTCGAGAAAGGAGAAGCGTAATTCTCCCGGATTGGGTTCCCCACCCAATAGCGGGGTTCTTAGCGTAATGCGGGCATTAAGAGGAATTTTTCATCGGACAAGAGTTCGGTCGAATAGTCTTAATGTTCAGGTGAGCGATAGTCCTAGAGATAGCTGAGCTCATTCTTTTGGAGCCTCCACGGCCAAGTTGCCCTTTAATTAATTTAAAATTTAGAATCTCTAATTATTAAAAGTTATTTTAGTTCAAATCGATTCGGTTCCGATGCGCTATTTCTTCATCGGCTTTTTCAGTTCATTTTTCTGCTTTTATTTTCTGCATTTTTTATATATATCCACCTTCGATAATTAAATAATCACACGACAAAATATTATCGGTAAAGTAATAGTTCCTCCAGGGAAAGAGTAGAAATAGTCAACCCGTCCATGAGAACAATACAACCCCAATATTCCCTACCGAAATATCTTATACTACACGCGATAGGTGCACTTGCCTCCTTTCATTAAAACTCAGTTTCAACCCTTTTTTATATCAAATAAAATATCCACGCTCCTCCATTCAAGCTAAATAAATCACAAACTATTAAAATAAATCCACCCGCGGGGCGCCGTGAGTTTTAACCAACACTCAGCTTATGTTCAAAATTATTATTAGCTATATCAGGGTGAACTATGCTTGATTATGTACCCTCTAGATTCGGCCGTGCATAATAGGACATAGGCATATGCAGGGCTTCCTCTATGATGGGCTCTTCCATTCTTAGGGTAGAAAATGACTCGAAATCCTCAACCGGTATTTGGAGAGTAGGGCCTTGAAATCGCGATCTTCTGCGAAGTGTGCGCTCAATTTTATGGTCCAAGTCCAAAATATCTGATGGATTTTTGCGGGTCATGCACTATCAGAAGAGAAGATGAAGAAAGAGAAAAATAAAATAGAAAAAGAGAACTACTAATTTTTTTTGGAATATATTTTTTTAATGTTTTAATCCCAAACTTCCCAAGGGCTACCCGATGAAGGGTTCGCATGGTACTTAACAAGATAGTGGTATTTAAATCACATTGCCCTCTTCGAGAGAGGTGGGTGGTGTAGAAAAAAGGTCATGTGGGTTTCCATTAAGAGCGTTAATATTATTTTGATTTTTTTAATCTTTAAGAAAGAGGACGAGAAAAAAGAAGTGATAAAAGTAATAGGTTCGTGTTTTCAAATTATCAACAAAAGTTGCTCCCCGGTAACGACGCCAAAAACTTAGTGGCTGAAATATTTGCAAAGAGAATAAAACCGAACTAGATCAATAAAAATAGGCAAGTATACCTATCGAATTATAGCAAGGAGTCACAAGTGTCGTATTAAAATCCGGGATCTGTTGAGTAATCTTACACACACGAAGACTATTATCTTATCGAAGGATTGTTTTAGGGTTTGTCAACTAAATTAAAAGGGAAGACTACTTACATAAAGAAAAGCACTTGCACTTAATCAGTGAGACCACAACTAGCGATTTAAAATGAGGGAATGAGACGATGATAAATAAAAGCACTCGATCGAGAATCACCTCGACAAAAGTTGATTAAAAATGCGATAATAAACTCTAACTTAATAAGGCAAAGGACCTTGACGGTGGAGGTTCCTAAAGCATAAACACGCTCCTCTCGAAGTCGTGTCCACCTTTGTTTGAAGGAAGGTCTGACTGAACTCTCGTCCAAATCGGAGGCCTAAAGCTCGCTTTACGATGTGAACCCCGCTATTGGATTTCACTCTAATCCGGGAGATTTAACGTTTGCCTCTCTCGAGGGGTGCATGCAACTCTCTTTACTCTTGAGTGTTCACTCCAAACTACGAGCCTCTCGGCTAGCTAAGAGTGGAAACAAAGATGGAAAATATACATCGATGACATATCTCCAAACACGATTTATCAAGAGTAATTCAAGGTCTAAACCTTACAAAGAAAAAGAAAACTAGAGCATCATAACTTAATCAACTCGAACCACGAATCATCAAGATTCGAGTACAAGGAGGATTAGTTACTCATGGTGAAGTGGAGGAGGAGAGATGAGTAGGAGTGCATGGAAACAAAAACAGATAGAAGAAAAATAAACAAGCTTTATATTAAATTCAAACATAGAGCTACACTTAGAATACAGAAATATTACACTGCAGGAAAATGAATAACTTGCTAGCACTAACACTGAAATTGAAACTAAACTAAACTAAACTATTACAAAAAACTGAAATAAAAATTGAAATAAAAACAGGAGAAAGGAAGAACACTAAGGGAGAAATGAAAATTGCAGCACTTCACCTCTCCAAAAATTTCTATCTTTTTTTCTCAAGGGCCGAGGCTCTATTTATAGATTTTCAAGGAGCAGGAAATGCCTTAAGCCATGTACAGGAGTTGACCTTGGTACGGGTTTTGGAGGGAAATGATGATTGCTTTAGTACGGGTGACATGCATTAATGGCCGTAGCAGGCTTTTGTTAAAAAGCTAGACTTGTCCTCTGGCATCAGGTAAGCTCGACGAAAGAAGGAGAGAGGGTTCGACAAAATCAAAAAGAGAAGGTGGAGGGGAGGTCGAAAATCATCGAATGCAGAAAGATGAGGTCGAACAAAGTGGCGGGAATAACCATTCGTCGAACGCAAAAAATGAGTTCGACAAACATCGAACTGAGAGGGGGGAAGAGCTTGAAGAAAAGGCTGAGCTCGACGAATTCTGGTGAAAAGAACCATTCATCGAACGCAAAAAATGAGGTCGACAAACGTCGAAGAGAGAAGGTGAGGTTGTCGAAATTTGTTGAAGGTGAGGTCGACGAAATTTGTTGAAGGCGAGGTTGACGAATTCTGGACTGAAGGCGAGTTTGACGAACTGAGCTCGACAAAAAGCTGAGGTCGACGAAATTGGCGGAGCTTGACGAATGCTGAGCTCAATGAACTGGGGCTGAAGGCAAAGTTTGATGAATGTTGAGGACGTTTGTCTACCGTAGAACTGAAGGCTGAGCTCGACGAACTGGCTGAGCTCGACGAAATGAGCTTGATGAAATGAGCTCGAGGAACTGGTTAAGGTCGACGAAATTGGCGGAGCTTGACAAATGCTGAGATCAACAAACTTAGGGTTGAAGGAGAAGCTTGACGAATTGAGGACGTTCATCGACCGCAGAATTGAAGGCTGAGCTCGACAAACAACTGAGCTCGATGAAATGAGCTCAACGGAATGAGCTCGACGAACTGGGCCTGAAGGCAAAGCTTGACAAATTGAGGATGTTTCGTCAACCGCAGAACTGAAGGTTGAGGTCAACGAACAGCTGAGCTCGACGAAATGAGCTCGACGAACTTTTCTGAGTTCGACGAATTTGCTGAAAACCTGCAAAAAGAAAAAGAAAACATTAGTGGTAATAAAATATATACAAAACGAGGTCAAAATAAAACTTAAAAAACATGATTTCTATAATAAAGACTTGTAATTTCCCTAGCGGTTTAAACTACAAAATGTATTATCAGCATGGTATGTGAAGCTCATTTGGACCAGTTTGTATGGATTGGTGATGAATTGATTTGCATGTCGGAGAAGACTCCGTGGATAAAACAGGTGATTAAACATATAGAATTCTGGGTTTGGGGGTGTATAGGATGCTGCATGGATAGTGTTGGAGGTGATCTGCAGGAAAAACACCCAAAAGGGGAAAGAAGTGAATTCTGTCCCTACCGCACGACGGTAGTGCTGCCGGCGGCAATAGCTTGTACTAAGCTATGGAGCCTATCTCTGGGAGACTTGAGGTCATTGTTTGAAGCTGAGAATGCAGCTAAGGTGGTCATGCGAGCTAGCCTGAATGTTGTCGCGAAGCCTGTGTCAGTGAGATAAGGTGCGTAGCATGAGAAGCTGTGAGCCTAGAGAGCCCACCTATTGGCCATGAGTGCCATGATTGATCATGGCAGGCTCAGGTCCTGGGGACTTGTGATCGCCAAGTGATAACAAGATCCCTTTGTGCCCATCAAAAAGGCCAGAGAGCTGAACCGGTAAGGGGAAGTTGACCCGTATCTTGTCATGGGGCTTGATTGCTTCGGCTTTTATCAATGACATTGTGATTTGAGAAACAGTTAGAGTGTTGAACCGTAGCCTGCATTTATGTCACTCTTGGCTAGATTTTCTAAAGTAAATGGCTTTTGTCATTGGCATAATCAGAGTCTTAGGCCTCGTGCCAGAAAGACTAAAATTTTAATGCCCCAAATTCCTTAAGGCAGGAAATAGTTCTCTAAAGGTTATCGCTCGGCGGTAGCTAGTTACTGTGCAGTAGTAGCTGGGGATTGAACTGTCAGAGCTCTCGGGAAGCTATTGCCCGGTGTTATGGTTACCGCTGGCGATAGACAAGTCAATTTAATTGACGGTGTTCTCGGGTGGCTACCGCATGGTGTTAGCCTTACTGTAGAGCGGTAGAAGAGAAGTTATGGCGCATCCACGTGTCAATGCCTCGATTCGAGTTTTGAGCGGTGGTGTAATTTAGAAGCTAAATGATTGAGGTAACACACGACAGTAACTTCTTACCGCATGGCGGTAGACTCGTAAACTGAATTATAAATAGAATTATGACTGTTTGCTGGTTTTATTTAGGGATTCGATGGCTGGAGGTTGCCTTGGGGGTAAATGTCCGAGAGAATAGGGTTCCATCTCACTTTTCATTTGTATCTTCTCTTTCTAAGTATTAGGGAGAAGAGAGAGCGAAGAAGGAAGAAGAGGAAGGAGATCGCAAGATCGTTGTGGTTGCGCATTCATCCGTCTAGATCATTTGCATAGAACCGAAGAGAGCGTAAAGGGTAACGATTCTCTACTTGGACATGTGAAGTCTTCTTCCTTTTGCATAGGAAATCCTCTCCCGTGAGTGTGCGGTGAGCGTGAAGTCTTTCTTCGGGTAGATACGGAGTATCCCCATAGTTTTGCATTTAGAGTTCAGAATCAAATTACGAACATATGCATGGTGTGTGAAGCCCATCTGGAATGGGTTGTTATGGATTGGTGATGTTTTTCATTATGTGTGTTATTGCCGGAGAAGACTCCGTGATGTTTGTTTTTCGGGTTTCTACGCAGTAGATTACAGCAGGGAACCTTGGGGACTAACTCCAAGGAGCACCCGAAAAACTAGGTAGAATCACATTTCTGCCAGGTACTGTGCGGCAGTAGTGTTACCCCCAACGGTATCTCCTTGAGAGCATTGTTTGAGGCATGGATCATGGAGACTTGGGGCCAGTGTTTGAGGCCTGTGTTGTGGAGACCTGGGGCCAATATTGTTGGGCTAAGGGCTTTAAGAGCCCAGCTTGGTGGCCTAAGAGCCATCTGTATAACATAACGTGGTTATGTAATGTCTGGATAAATGGGAAGGGGGAGGCCGACCCGCGTCGTGGCTTTTTGCGCACGGTAATGTTAGCAACGAGAAAGGGCCGAACCTACCAAGTAGCTATACCGAGCGTCCTTTGGTAGTGTTATATGTCGTTGCCATATTTATGGGTCTTAGGCCTTTTGCAGGCCATAAAGACTACATTAATGCTCATGTTTGTTGTCGTCTTGTGAACGGTGGTAAGTCCCTGGATTTTGTCTAGTCACTGAGGATGTGCCCTTAGAGCATGTGGTGTGTGGCCGTTCGTGCCTACTCCTGTGGTGAAGTGTGCTTAAATTACACTTCCATTTCTATGTTTGGTTTTCCTAATATATTGCAGGGAAGGAGCACCGCCACCCCGAGTAAGGGGTGGGGTCGTTATAATTTGGTTAGCTTTAGTAGACCATTGCCTTGTTTTCCCACCGTTCGGTGGATTGTTCTTATACAGGGAACGGGTAAGCCAAGTGGCAAGTAGCGGGTTAAAGCCCTTGTTGCAGTGCTGCTCCTTGAAGGCCAAATAGAAGTATTTTCTTTTACTATTTTTATGTGTGGCCGGCCTGCGTGCCGAAGTATGTAAAACACTTATCATTTAAGAAAACTGTTGTAAGGCCTTAAGGTCAAGACTTTTGTGTATAATACTTTCATTCCTATTGTGGACTATAGTGGACATTCATGTTTATTGATGGATTCATTCAACTTATTTTAAAAACTTCTGCTAGAATGCTATGTGTTATGATTTGAGATTCTATAATAGTAGGTTGGTTTTAATATGTAACTCCGCTGACTATCCGTGGAATATGGCATGGGGCCCCGGACCGGACCTTCTGTTATATTCCATGTGACGGATGGGGGTGTTATAATTTGGTATCAGACTATGGTGTCGGTCTTTCTTATGTGAACTCATTGGGGAGATTCTTTTAAGGGGTGGTGAGCACATGTATGTGTGTCATCGTTATAACATGAAAAGTACCTATAAATGTCAACTTAGGAATGAAAATACACATGTTTGAAGAACTTGAATGTTCCAATGATTGCATTTTGGCAATCTGTTTGTCGCCTAATCGAGTGTTTTTACAACTATAGTGACTAGAAGAGGTGCGGGGCAGTCGCATAAACAACACTCCACGGAGAGTAGTGCGCTTAACAATGTGCATGCAACCCCTCCTTCGACTAAAACCATACGAATGGTAGCGGAAGCAGTGTTCGCTTTGTTTAATACCCATCTTGTTAGGCATGTAAGTCCCCTTGTCCCTGGGATGGCGTTAATTCCATTTGGCACTATGGAGCAAACAACATTTAGAAGAGCCTCAGATCAGCAATTGAACATTCATCTGGTGCAGGGAGGGCACTAAGTTGATGAGTATTTACTTGTGTTTGTCATGATAAGGCGCTATGCAAAGTTTGTGTTGGAGGATGAGCATACTATAGTTACTAGATTTTATAACAGTCTGCGCGATGATTTACGACTTCTATTGGTAGGACCAAAGTTATTGGTATTCCGAGCGTTGGTGGAGTCGGCTAGATCGTTGGAAGGAAATTTGGGAAAAGTCCACCAGATGCCAGTGTGCAGGATACCAAACTCTGCAATTTGCGCAAAGTCTGAATACCACAGGAGGTGGCATAAGAGGTCTAGAACATCTACTGATCAAGCTCCATATGCTTGCCATACTTGTGGCAAGTCAGGACACTACACCCGTGATTGTCGTGCTGATGCCCCAAAGACAAAGGAAGCTAAGTCAGGAGAAGCTGCAGGGCGAGTCCCACTTACTTATTATACGTGTGGCAAGCCAGGACATATTTCCCGTGAATGTTGGGGTGGGTTTCCGAAGACAAAGTAAAAGGAAGAAGTCCATAAGAAAAGGTACGAGATGACATGTACGTTTTAGCTTATACCTTCTATACCTATGACATGATTAGTTATTCGCTTCTAATTTTTGTAAGTAGGCTTTCTCCCACTCTTGGTGGTTGAGAGTATTGTTCTTTGTAGGACCTCTCGCTCCTTAGCATCGAAGGTTTTCATGTGGTTCCTACTAGTGCTTCCCATTGTATCGATTATGGGTATACAAACCAAAAGGAAACATTGTCATTAAAGATCGTAGGTGGTTTGATCTTAGGCATGGATAAACTCTCAGAGCAACATGCATAGGTTGGCTACAACACTAAGGGTTCACAACAGGGCAAAATGCTGAATGCGAGACTAAGTTAGTAGTTCTTTATGGGGGGGGGGGAGGAGTTGTTATTAACTCTATTAGATACCAAGAATCCCAAGCCTGGGTTAGTCGGTGTTGCGGTTGTGTCGGAGTTTGCCGACGTCTTCCCCATAAATTTCCCCGGAGCCCCACCTCAGAGAGAGATCGAGTTCACCATTGAGTTGGTTCCTAGTGTCAAGCCGGTGTTGCGGTCACCTTACCGCTTAGCACCAAGAGAAATGGTTGAGTTGATAGCGCAGCTTTAATAATCGATAGAGCTGGGGTATATGCATCAAAGTTCCTCACCTTGGACTGCCCCGGTCCTCTTCATGAAGAAGAACGTTGGTATTCTGTGACTGTGTATTGATTATCGGGAACTCAATAAGATAACAAAGAAGAACAAGTACACGATTCATAGGATCGGTGATTTGTTCGACATTCTAGTTAGATTAACTGTGTATTCGAATCTAGATTTGAAGTCTGGTTACTATCAACTAAGAATTAAGGAGAGTGATATTCCCAAGATGATGTTCAGTACACTATATGGGCATGATGAGTTCATAGTCATGCCTTTTTGGCTGACGAATATGCCATCTGTGTTTATGGACTTGATGAACAAGACGTTCAAGGAGTATTTGGATCAGTTTATGATGGTGTTCATCGATGATATCCTGGTGTACTCCCAATCCGAGGATGATCATTCAGAGTACTTGCATATTATTCTGGAGATCTTGAGAAGTAATCAGTTATACGCCAAGTTCTCTAAGTGTGAGTTTTGGCTATCTTTTGTAGCGTTCCTTGGTCATATTGTCAGTGGTGAGGGTATCGCGGTGGATCCAACAAAGGTTGCTGCAATATGAGAGTGGCCTGTGTTGTCTTCTATAGCAAAAGTCTTGGGTTTTCTGGGGCTTGTCGGCAACTACAGGCAGTGTGTGCTCAAGTTTTCGAAGAACTTCTCACGGATAGCATTACCTCTCACGACCCTTATAAAGAAGGATCAAAAATTTGTATGGTCGCCAGTGTGTGCTCAAGTTTTCGAAGAACTAAACAGTCGTCTGACCACAACACCTGTCCTATGTTCTCCATGTGGTAAAGAAGGCTTTAAGTTATATAACGATGCTTCAAGCAGCAGCTTAGGCTTTATTTTATTACAGCATGGGAGAGTATTAGTTTATGGTTCACGCCAGCTGAAGGTACATGAGAGAAATTATCAAATCTATGATTTGGAGTTGGCGGCCGTGATATTCGCGCTGAAGCTTTGGAGGCACTACTTATATGGTGTGAAGGTCGACATTTACACAGACCATAAGAGCTTGAAGTACCTATTGAATCAAAAGGATTTCAATATGCGCCAGCGAAGGTGGATAGAGTCCTTGGGGACTACACATTCAAGATACACTATGTACCTGGGAAAGGTAATACGATTGCGGATGCGTTAAGTCACAGAGCTCCCGCGCAGGCTAGTTGGTTAATGATGCAAGTTGGGTGTCTTGTTCGAGATTTAGAGGCCTTAGAGATCTCTTGTGTTGATAAGAAGTCTGGTGCTGAAGCACGATTGAGCTGTTCGGAAGTGAAGTATGACCTGGCTGATAGGACTCGACAGGCTTTGGTGTTGGATGATAGCATGAAGCGAATCATGGATGAGGCTTCGGATGGGTCAAATGTCCATTTTACTATCGGTGATGGGTTATTGTGGATGGACAGTCGTTTGTGCATCCCAAAAGTGGGTAATATACGGGAGGAGTTGATGTATGAGGCTCATTACACCAAGTACTTGATTCACCTAGGAAGCACAAAGGTGTATAGAGTTTTGAAAAAGTTGTTTTGGTGGCCGTGACTGAAGAAAGACATAGCACTTTATGTGACGATGTGTCAAACGTGCACCTTGGTGAAGGCGGAGTGCCTAGAAGCCTAGAAGATTCCAGAAACCATTGCTTATACCAGAGTGGAAATTTGATGATGTCTCCATGGATTTCGTGCATGGTTTGCCGAGATCACACAAGGGGAACGAAGCCATTTTGGTGATCATTGATCGTTTAACGAAGGTGTCACACTTCATACGCAATAGGAAGGATGATTTAGTGGAGAAACTGGCGAAACTTTATGTGGACAGTATAGTCCTTTTGCACGGCGTACCCCAGAGCATCATTAGTGTCTGAGATGGTCGGTTCACATCCAACGATTGGAGGCTCATTCATCAGTTGTTGGGTACCAAGTTGAATTTTAGCACAACTTTTCACCCACAGACAGATGGTCAGACTAAAAGGGTGAACAGGAAAATGGAAGATATGCTTTGTATGTGTGCTTTGGATTTTTGGAAAAGGTGGTAGGAACATCTTTTTATGATTGAGTTTGCGCAAAGTAACAGCTACCAAGACAACATTCAGATGGCTCCTTTTGAGGCTCTGTACGGTAGGAGGTGTCGTACTTTATTTTCTTGTGTAGAAACAGGAGAATCAAAGCTGTACAAGCAAAGGGATGTTGAAGAAGCTTCTTCAATGATACGATTTATTCGAGAACGACAACTTATTGCTCAAGATAGGCAGGTGCCAAGTACTACAATGCCAAGCATCAGAATGTGGAGTTTGTCTTGGTTAATCGGGTATTCCTCAAGATAAAACCATTTAAAGGCGTATCAAGGATTCGACGCTTAAAGAAGGTTAGTCAGAGGTATGTTGGGTCTTTTGAGATCTTGGAGCGTATTGTGTGAAGCCGCCTATTATTTGGCACTTTCGGTGTAGTTGAGCGGTTTGCATGATGTATTTAACATCGCAGTGCTGCGGAAGGAAATTCAAGAGCCTACTTAAGTGAATGCTGCGAATCAAGTACCGATCGATAGTGGGTTGATGATGAAGGTCAAGCCCATTCGGATCGAGGATGTAGAGGTCAAGCAGCTGCGGAAACAAATCAATTAAAATGGCCAAGATCCTTTGCGACAACTGTGGCCGAGAAGAGCTATTTTGGGAGTATGAGCAAACTATGAGGGAGGACTTCCCTGAGCTTTTTCGCTGAGCTAATCAGTTGTACTATTTTCTTTTTGTATTTTCCTGTAACGTTAAATTTCGGGATGAAATTTCTTTGAGTGGGGGAGATTTGTAACTCCCCAAATTCCTTAAGGCAGGAAATAGTTCTCTCAAGGTTATCGCCCGGCGGTAGCTAGTTACCGTGTGACGGTAGCTAGGGAATTAAACTGTCTGAGCTCTCGGGAAGCTATCGCCCGACATGTTATGGTTACCGCTGGCTATAGACGGGTCAATTTAATTGATGAAGTTGTCGGGTGGCAACCGCGCGATGTTAGCCTTACTGCTGAGCGGTAGAAGTGCAGTTATGGCGCGTCCACGTATCAATGCCCGATTCGAGTTTTGAGTGTTGGTGTCCTTAAGAAACTAAACGATTGAGGTACCACATGGTGGTAACTTCTTATCGCGCGGACGGTAGTGCTCATAATTGAATTCTAGATAGAATCGTTACCATTCGCTGGTTTTTTTTAGGGATCTGACGGATGGAGGTTGCCCCTGCGGGTATATGGCCGATTGAGTAGGGTTCCATCTCACTTTTCCTTTGGATCTTCTCTTTCTAAGTGTTAGAGAGAAGATAGAGTGAAGAGGAAGAAGAGGAAGGATATATCGCCACCGTTGAAGTTCCGAAGCTCCGATTCTCAAGAAGAGTCTGGATCTGTGGAGGTATGATCATTATGGTCACGTTCATCCGTATAGATCTTTGGCATGGCACCTAAGAGAACTCAAAGGGTAACGATTCTCTACTTAGACATGTGAAGTTCTCTTCCTTTTGCATAGGAAACCCTCTCCCATGAGTGTGCAGTGAGAGTGAGGTCTTTCTTCGAGTAAATACGGACTATCCCCATAGTTTTGCATTTAGAGTTTGGAATCGAAGTACAAACATAGGCATGGTGTGTGAAGCCCATCCGTATAGGTTGGACTGGATTGGTGATGTTTTTCATTATGCGTGTTATTGCCGGAGAAGACTCCGTGATGTTTGTTTTTTTGGGTTTCTAGGCGGCACATTACAGCAGGGAACATTAGAGACTAACTCCAAGGAGCACCCGGAAAACTGGGTAGAATCGCATTTCTGTCAGGTACTGCGCTGCAGTAGTAATACTGCCCGTGGTAACTCATTGAGAGCTTTGTTTGAGGCCTGTGTCATGGAGACCTAGGGCTAGTGTTTGAGGCCTATGTTGTGGTGACCTGAGGCCAGTGTTGTGGGGCTGAGAGCTTTGAGAGCCTAGCTTGGTGGCCTGAGAGCCATCCGTATAACATGACATGGTTATGTAATGTCCGGAGAAATGGGAAGGGGGAGGCCGACCCACATTATGGATTTTTGCACCCGGCGATGTGAGCAATCGGAAAGGGTCGACCCTACCTAGTAGCTATGTCGAGCTTCCGTAGGTAGTTTTACCTGTCGCTGCTATAGCTATGGGTCTTAGGCCTTGTGCAGGCCATAAAGACTACCTTAATGCTCATGTTTGTTGCCGTCTTGTGAACGGTGGTGAGTCCCTGGCTTTTTTTCGGACACCGAGGATGTGCCCTGAGAGCACGGGGTGTGTGGTCGTTCATGCCTATGCCTGTGGTGAAGTGTGCTTAAATTGCTCTTTCATTACTATATTTGGTTTTGCTAATATATTGCAGGGAAGGAGCACCACCGCCCCGAGTAAGGGGTGGGGTCGTTATAATTTGGTCAGCGTTAGCTGACCGTTGCCTTGTTTTGCCACCGTTCCGTGGATTGTTCTTATACAGGGAACAGGTAAGCCAAGTGGCAAGTAGCGGGTTAAATCCCTTGTTGCAGTGCTGGTCCTTGAAGGACAAAGCAAAGTATTTTCTTTTACTATTTTCATGTGTGGCCAGCCTGCGTGCCGAAGTATGTAAAACACTTATCATTTTAAGAAAACTATTGTAAGTCCTTAAGGCCAAGACTTTTGTGTATCTTACTTTTATTCTTATTGTGGACTATAGTGGACATTCATGTTTATTGATGGGTTCATTCAACTTATTTTAAAAGCTTCCCCTAAAATGCTCTGTGTTAGGATTCGATATTTTATAATAGTTGGTTGGTATTAATATGTAACTCCACTAACTGTCCGTGGAATATGGCATGGGCCCCTGCCGGACCTTCTATTACATTCCTTGTGACGGATGGGGGTGTTAAAAGAATGCTCAAGTATACCATCAAGTCTGGTATTGTGGATGGTGGAGGGACCCGGGAAGCCCAGTACAACAAGAATGTGCCCTGAGTGCACGGGGCCTGTGGACGATCGAGCATGCGTCTGTGGCAAATAGTGCTTAAGTGCGCACTGTTATTTGTCAAAAGATATTTATGTTGCTGCTATAGGGTAGGAGAACTGCCGCCCTGAGTGAGGGGTGGGGTCGTTATAAATTGTTTAGCTAAAGCTGACCGTTGCCTTATTTGTCATCCTTGTGGTGGATTGTCCCTGTGCAGGTGTTGGACAACCAAGCGGAAAATAGCGAGTTGCAGCCCATTGATGCTATGCCTGCTCTCAAAGGCCAAACAAAGGCTTTTTAGTGTTTTTCATGTGTGGCCGGCCTGCGCCCTATGTTTGTAAACCACTCTTTTTGGGAAGAACATTTGTAAGGCCTTAAGGCCATGACTTTTGTGTATTTTTGTAAAACATTCCTGATTTGTTTAATAGTGGACATTAACATGATTTGAGTTCAAGTAACCTTGAAGCTTCCACTAGAATGCTCTAAGTTAGGATTCGATTGGTCTTTTGATATTAACATGTAACCTCTTTGACTGTCTGTGGAATATGGTGTGGGGCCCTGTCCGGACCCTCTATTATATATTTCATGTGACAGACAAAGGTGTTAATAATTTTGGTACCAGAGTGAGGTTTCAATCCTCTGACCTGTGGGTTATGGGCCCACCACGCTTCCATAATGGGAGGTTTCGATCCTCTGAACTGTGGGAAGGACGCCATCTGAATACTAGCTTGATAGCTATTATTATAGGAGAATTCAATCATATAAAGATGGTCCTCCCACCTCTTCATGAAATCTAAGGAGCACATACAGAGCATATCCTCCAATATCCCGTTGGTCCTCTCGGTCTGACCATCCATTTTTGGATGAAATGCTGTACTGAACTTTAGTTTAGTTCCCAACAATTTTGGTATCAGCTTGTCTCGGTCTTCCTTCTGCGAATTCACGGTCGAATTCTTTTGAGGGGTGGCGCGCACGTGTATGTGCTTACCATTATAACAAAATGATCTCAAGAATGTCCACTTAGGAATGAAAATACACATGTGTGAGGAATCTGCGTGTTCTTATTAGTCATGATGTGCCTTGTATGTGGTCGCTAAATTGTGTATTTTACACTTATAGGTGACTAGAAGTGGTACAGGGCAGTCTGACTTGCAACGTTCTGTTGAGAGTGCGACATTAGCTAATGTGCCCACACCTACTCCTTCTGCGGAAACAGTACGCTTAGTTGCTAAGGTAGTGTTTATAATGATGAATGCACAACTAACTAGGCAGGTGCGACCTGCGATGGTGCCAGTACAGGTTGGTGTAACCAGGCCTATAGCTGCTAGGCAAGTGCCTGCTGAGGCTTTGGTTGCTAAGAGAGCGACTGAACGATAGCTGAAGCACTTCATGAGATTTAGTCCTATGTTTACGGGTGCAGGATCATAAACATAGGCAGAGGAATTGCTTTCGCGCGTCAAGAGGATTTTGACGGCGATAGAGACAGAGGAGGGACAGAAGGTAACCTTGGCCACTTTCCTTTTGGATGGAGATGCTCGGCTTTGGTGGGATGAGTTGGTGTTACACCACTTTGCGGGCAATCGACTATCAGAGATCTCGAGGGAGGAGTTTTTGAGAATGTTCTTGGTAAAGCATCTGCGGTCGTCGCAGCAGATTACTATGGAAAATGAGTTCCAGCATTTGACTTAAGCTGAGGGTAGTGTGGATAACTACTTGCATGTGTTTACTAATAATACATTTTGTAGTTTAAACTACTAGGGTAATTGCAGGTTTTTATTATATAAATCATATCTTTTAAAGCTTTATTTTAACCTCCTATTGTTTATATTAATATTACTAATGATTATTTTCTTTCTTTTACAGGTTTGCAGTTTTTCGGCTCAAAATTTGTCGATCGGCACAATTTTGTCGAACGCCATCAGTTAAAGGTTTGTCGAATGCTTCCAGCTCTGCGTTCGGTGAATTCTCCTATGTTCGTCGACCTCCCTTCCAATTTATCCGTTCGACGAAACCTTATATGATCGTCGACCTCCCTTCAACTTTCTCCGTCCGATGAATTATTCCGATTTCGTCAGACGCTTCCAGTTCTGCGTTCGACGAAATCTTCCAATTTAGTCGAACTCCCCCTCCTCCTTCTACGTTCGACATTTTCTTCCAATTTCGTTGAACGCCTCCTTCTACAAATTTTGGTCGAACGCCACCACTTCCTTCTTCTCAATTTTTGTCGAACACACCACCTTACATTTTGTCCATTCGTCGAGCTCTCCATCCTCCTCTAATTTCATCGAGCCCTCTCTCCTTCTTTCGTCAAACTTTCCCCGCTGCCATAGATAAGTCCCATTTTCCACAAAATCCTACTGTCGCCATAAATGCACGTCACCCGTATTGAGGCAATTATCCTTATCCTCTAGATTTTGTACCGAGGTCAACCCCCATGCTTGATAATAGCGTGGGCATGTCCTGCTCTTTGAAGAATCTATAAATAGAGCCCCGCCCCTTGTGTTTGAAAGAGAGAACTTTGGGGATGGGAAGTGCTGCCATTTTAAGTTCTTCCTTAGTGTTCTTCCTCTGTCCTTTTCTCATTTCAGTTTTTTTAGTTTTAGTTTCAGTATTACTGCTTCTGTAATAGTTCTTGAAATTTCTTGCAAGTGTAATACTTTTTATATTTCAAGTTGTAAGCTCTTTGCTTGAATTAATATAAAGTCTGTTTACTTTTATTTGTCTCTATTTTGTTTCCATGCACTCCTACTCATCTCTCTTCCTCCACTTCACTATGAGTAACTAATCCTCCTTGTACTCGATTTTGATGATCCAAGGTTCGAGTTGATTAAGTATTGATGCTCTAGTTTACTTTTCCTTTGTAAGGTTTAGACCTTGAATTACTCTTGATTAATCGTGTTTGGAGATATATCATCAATGAATATTTTTCATCTTTGTTTCCACTCTTAGCTAGGTGAGAGGCTTATAATTTGGAGTGAACACTCAAGAGTAAAGAGAGTTGCACGCACCCCTCGAGAGAGGCAGACGTTAAATCTCCCGGATTGGAGTGAAATCCAATAGCGGGTTCACAACGTAAAGCGAGCTTTAAGCCTCTGATTTGGACGAGAGTTCGGTCGAACCTTCCTAAACTCAGGTGGGCATGTCTTTGAGAGAAGCGTGTTCATGCTTTAGGAACCTCCATGGTCAAGGTCCTTTGCCTTATTAAGTTAGAGTTTATTATCACATTTTTGATCAACTTAGGCCGAGGTGATTCTCGATCGAGTGCTTTTCTTTATCATTGTTTAACCCATAATTTTAATCGCTAGTTGTGGTCTCTCTGATTAAGTGCAAGTGCTTTTCTTTATGCAAGTAGTCTCTTTTTTTAATTTAGTTAACAAACCTAAAAGTTTCTTTGATAAGAAAATAGTCTTCATGTGAGTAAGATTACTCAACGGTTCCCGGATTTAAATACGACACTTGTGTCCCCTAGCTACAGTTCGATAGGAATACTTGCCTTATCTGGATTGCTAGTTCGACTCTTTTTTCTCTTCATGATTAGAATCTCCTTCAAGTTTTTGGCGCCATTGTCGGGAAGCAAATTTTGTTGATAATTCGAAATCACCAACCTATTACTCTTATCATTTATCTTTCTCTCCCTCTTTCTTAAAAAATAAAAATTCAAAAAACATATTATCGCTCTTAATAGAAACCCACATCATAATTTTTCTGAACCACCTAACTCTCTCGAAAAGGGCAATATGGCTTAAATACCACTATCTTGGCTATTACCTTGCGAACCCTTATTCGAGTAGCCCTTGGGAAGTTTGGGAGTTAAAACATTAAAAAAATCTATTTCAAAAAATAGTAATTCTTTTTCTAGTTTATTTTTTTCTCTTTCTTTATCTTCTCTTCTGCTAGTATAATATGACGGACTTCAAGATGAAGATCTAAACGCGCATATAGCTAGCTTTCTTGAAATTTGTGACACCATTAAAATCAATGCATTACAGATGCTATTAGTCTAAGGCTCTTCCCTTTCTCCCTAAGAACCAAGGCTAAGAAATGGTTAAACACTCTACGAAAAAACAACATCACCACCTCGGATCAACTAACTGAAAAATTTCTAGCGAACTATTTTATGCAAGCTAAAACCGCAAAACTTAGGAACAATATTTCTGCCTTTGGACAAATAGATTCTGAAACTTTGTATGAAACTTGGGAAAGAATTAAAGAACTCTTAAGACGATGCCCCCATCACGCGCTGCCTGTATGGTTGCAAGTGCAGACGTTTTACAATGGGCTAAATCAAAATACAAAGCAAATGATAGATGCAGCTTCCGGTGTAACTTTAAACCACAAAATCTTGGAAGCAGCTCTTGAGCTTTTCGAGGACATGGCTATGAACACATATCTGTGGAATGTGCCTAGGTACCGCCTAAACAAGCCTGCAGGTATATTTGAAGTGGACAACGTCTCCCAGTTAGCACTGTAAGTGGAAATTTTAATCAAGAAGATAACGGAGATGACGGTTGTCTCCGCCCCTCAGGTATGAGAATCTGCAACTGCTTCCCCCAAACAATTAGATTATATTAATAATATGCCTAGATATGCTTTTCATAATTTTTTGCTGCTAGTTTTCCCGCGTCGGACCTTTACTTTTCTGAATAATTTTAATCTCTCTTTACGAAACCACCCTAATTTTTCGTGAAGTAACCCTTTAAATGCGATGTGCCCGCCACCACAAAATGATTTTTATGCACCACCTCCACCTCATCAAAATTATCAAAAACCTCCAAGATTGGAGGAAATGTTTTCAAAATATATGAATGTTAATGACGCGACTATAAGAAGCCTAGCCAGAACCGTTAAAAGTCTAGAGAATCAAGTAGGAAAACTAGGTAAAATTATATTTGAGAAACCCTTCGGGTCTCTTCCTGCCAATACCGAGCCCAAACCGAGAGAGCAAGCGAAATCTATAACTCTGTGGAGTGGGAAGCAAGTTTTTGGTATGGTCAGCGAAGAGCCCGGGGCAAGCTCCGCCACCATTTTAAAAATTCCACCCTCTGTTGAAAAAGAAGTTATCACTCCTCTCTCTGTTGTAGAGAAAGATCTCACTCCACCACCCATCTTTAAAAATGATCCAACTCCACTATACCCTTCCGAACTTAACAAGCAACATTAGGATGATGAATACTCCTGCTTCCTAGAAATATTTAAGCAAATCCATATAAATCTACCCTTCCATGAAGCAATCTCCCATATGTTGAAGTACGCTAAGTACCTAAAGGACCTCTTATCTAATAAAAAGAAGTTATAAAACTTATCGCATGTCACACTAAATGTCGAGTGCTCTGTGGTCTTGACAAACGCTTTGCCAAAAAAGATCAGTGATCCAGGTAGTTTTTCTATTCCGTGTGTCTTTGGTGATCTTTTGTCAAACACGCATTAGCCGACTTAGGTGTGAGTATCAACCTAATTTCCTTCTCGTTATTCAAGATGTTAAGAATTGGTAGCCTCAACCCCACGTATATGAGTATCCAACTCGATGCTAGATTCGTTAAATACCCGTTATGAATAGTGGAGGATGTTCTAGTCAAAGTCGACAAATTCATCTTCTCGGTGGATTTCGTCATATTGGACATCGAAGAAGATGTCGAGGTTCCCCTGATCCTTGGTCGACCCTTCCTTGCCACCTCCCGAGCTATCATTGACGTAAGTAATGGCAAGCTCTTCCTTCAAGTAGGTGATGATGAAGTAACTTTCTCTATCACCCCTTTGATGAAGAACACCCTAGGGAATGACGACTCCTGTTTTTTCTTAGATGCCTTAGGTGAAGAATCTTCCTACAACCTTTTTTAAAGTGAAAGTGAGATTTCTTATTTTTGTTTTTCTTCAACTCTTCCAAATGAATTTCTGCAAGAAATGGCCATGGCTGCGGACTCCACCCTTTCCAATTTTTCGTATAAAGTTAAAGTCTACGAAGATATTATTTTTGAAAAGGAAAGAACTTCCAAGTTATCGTATGAAGAACCCCTACCCTAGAATTAAAAGAACTGCCTGAACATCTTGAGTATGCCTTCTTAGAAAAAGATTCTAAACTACCAGTAATAGTTTCGGCCTACCTAACCGAAGTGCAAAATGATAAACTCCTTCTAGTTTTACGTAAACATCGTCGAGTTATTGGTTGGCAGATTTCCGTTATCAAGGGCATAAACCCATCTTTATGTACCCATAAAATCCAAATGGAAGATAATTCGCGTAATTCCATCCAACCTCAGCACCGCATAAATCTCAATATGAAAGAAGTAGTTAAATGCAAGGTTATGAAACTCTTAGATGCAGGAATTATCTATCCCATTTCAGATAGTAAGTGGGTTATCCCTATTCAGGTAGTGCGAAAAAAGGGAGGGATAACTATAGTTAGTAATGAGAATAATGACTTAATCCCGACACGGACATTCACGGGGTGGCGAATGTGTATGGACTATCATAAGTTAAACGACGCCACCCGCAAGGACCATTTTCCCTTGCCGTTCATCGATCAAATCTTAGAGTGACTATCCTGTCATAGCTTTTACTATTTTCTCGATGGCCTCTCGAGGTATTTTCAAATCCCCATCCCTCCCGAGGACCAGGATAAAACTACGTTTACTTGTCCCTTCGCCACCTTCGCTTACCGAAGAATGTCATTTGGGTTGTGCAATGCGCCAGCTGCATTGCAATGATTTATGCTCGCTATCTTTGACCAGTACGTATAAAGCATAATGGAGGTTTTTGTGGATGATTTCTCTGTGTTCAACGATGCCTTCGATAGTTGTTTAGAAAACTTAGAAAAAGTCTTAGAAAGATGCGAAGAAACTAACCTCGCCCTAAATTGGTAAAAATGCAATTTTATGGTGAGGGAGGTTTTAGTTTTGGGTCATAAGATTTCTTCCCGAGGAATTGAATTAGATATTGCTAAGAAAGAAGTAATTGAAAATCTGCCACCACCTACGAATGTTAAACCTATAAGAAGTTTCCCAGGTCATGCTGGCATTTACCGCCGTTTCATAAAAGACTTCTCCAAAATCAACAAACCCCTTACTTAACTCTTAGAAAAAGATGCCCAATTTATTTTTTTGACCTTTGCCTATCTTCTTTTGAAAGAATTAAAGATAAATTAATTAATGCACCAATTATGTTAGCTCCATTATGGGAGCTTCCTTTTGAGATAATGTGCGATGCGAGTAGTTTCGCGGTGGGAGCCGTATTAGGTCAACAAATATCTAAAAACTTCCACCCCATCTATTACGCGAGTATAACACTTACATTGACATAAGAGAATTATTCCACAATCGAGAAGGAGCTCCTAGCTGTTGTTTTCGTTTTTGATAAATCCTATCCATATATTATGCTTTCCAAAATTATTGTTTTTATGTACCACTCGACCCTCAAGTATATTCTTGCTAAAACAGATGCCAAGCCGTGCCTGATTCATTGAGTCTTACTCCTCCAGGAGTTTGACTTAGAAATCCGTGATAAGAGTGGAGCTGAGATTTGGCTGCCGACCATCTCTCACGATTAGATAATCTGTATATAAAAAAATTAGATGAAAAATCTTTTAATGATTTCTTCACCGATGAGAAGCTGCTTTTAATTAACACATCCCCTTCTCCTTGGTTTGCACACATATCCAACTATTTAGTGGCTCGTGTACTCCCGAAAGAGTTCTCCTCTCAGCAAAAGAAGAAATTCTTTTCTGAGTTGAAGAACTATTTTTGGGAGGACTCGCATCTTTTCCGAGTCTGTGCGGACCAAGTGATAAGGAGATGTGTCAGTTTTGAAGAAGGATTAGATATTTTAAAACATTTGCATGAAGGACCTACTGGTTGTCACTATCAAGCTGCTCGCACCGCCCACAAAGTGCTTTGCACGAGTTTTTACTAGCCTAGCCTGTTTAAAGACGCACAAGCCTTTGTGAGTAGGTGTGATAGTTGTCAACGGTCGGGAAATATTTCCAATAAAAATGAAATGCCGCAAAATTATTTCTTTGAGTGCGAAGTTTTCGACCTCTGGCGAATTAATTTTGTTGTCCCTCTTCCTTCTTGCTTCGGGAACAAGCTTATTTTAGTTATTGTAGATTATATTTCACGATGGGATGAAGCCCAAGCTCTTCCTACTAACGACTCCCACATCATAATTACATTTTTGAAAAAATTATTTTCTCGATTCGGTATGCCACGAGCCATCGTTAGCCATAGGGGTTCACATTTTTGTAATGCGCAGTTTTCAAAAATTCTTATTAAATATGGACATTACGCATAAGCTTTCAACTGCCTACCACCCCCAAACTAACAACAAGTCGAAGTAGTGAAGCAGATAGTTAAAAAGAATTTTAGAAAAGACTGTTTCCACCTTTAGAAAAGACTGGTCAACCAAATTAGACGATGCTCTATGGGCCTACCACACAGTGTAAAAAATCATCATCGGTTGTACGTCATATCAGTTGGTCTACGGAAAATCATGTCATTTTCCCATAGAATTAGAACACCGTCCTTTTTGGGACTTGCGGTTTTTAAATTTTGATCCCCACTCTGTCAATGACCTTAGAAAATTTCAACTTAACGAACTCGACGAGTGGCGCTCTTACGCATACGAAAATAACAAATTTTATAAAGAGCGAACGAAGCATTTTCACGACAAGCACCTATGGCACCCAAAAACCTTCAAGTCGGGCGACCAAGTTCTTTTATATAATTCACGATTACGTTTATTTTCGGGCAAGTTAAAGTCACGATGGTTTGAGCCGTTTACTGTTAAAGAAGTTTTTCCGTATGGAACGATTTTAATTTCATACCCTGATAAGGGTGAGTTCCAAGTTAATGGTCAGTGTCTTAAACTTTATTTCTATGGTAATGTCAGTCCAAACTGTATTAATTTTATTCTGCATAATCTGAATTATGGATAACTTAAGACTTTATTTTTGCTAAAAACTTTAAATATTATTTAGGATATTATTATTATTATTGGAAACTTTATGTTGGACAATATTATTTTGTTGCGTCGAGCTCAAACGATGTTTTAAATAAATGGCGCTCTTGGGAGGTAACCCAAGTTATTTTTCTGTCTTCTTTATTTTACACTTTTTGCCCTGGATGACTCCGACTAGCTGAAGCCTCTGTGATTGCCTGTTCCAACGCTGCTGAATCCATCACGAAGTCCAAAGAAGACATTTTATGAAGATCCAAAGCGCAAGCATGGGGGAGCGGCATCACGAAACCTTCCGCGACTCGCAAATCCGGGGAAGTACCTGTTTTTAATTCTGTACTTCTATTTCTATTTTATTTTTCTCTCTCCTTCCCCTCTTTTCTCCATTGTGGACAATGTCCATTTTAAGCTTGTCGGAGGATTTTCTTCTTCTCTTTTCTTTATTTTGTTTCCCTAAAAAAATCAATTAAAATAAAAAAAATTTAGTGCTTTCTTCTTTCTCTTCTTAAAGAAAAATCTCTAAAAAAAGAATAATATCTTGAAAATAAAAAAAAATAGAATATCAAAAAATCCAAAAAAAAGAGAATATTTCAAAATAAAATTATATGTTATTTGTTTAGTTTAAACTAATTTTGGTATTTCAATAGTACCCCTTGCTTTTGTTTTGTTTGTCTCAAAATTTCATATAACGACTTAGCTAATTATAATTTTTCTAATCGATCATTCTAATTATATTTCACAAGTAAAATGTTGGTCATGTTGTATTCCTAATTCACGGTAGCATGTTAACGTGAAACATTTTTCTAAAAATTGCATTTCTATTATGGTTTCTCGTTCTTTATTTTCTTTACTTCCTAAAAATCTTTCATCCACTATTTTACTTTTTTTTTGGATAATTTTTGTAATGTCAACTTTGAGTAGTGTAGTAGATGTGAATGCTTCTAGACTCATATTATTCTTATTTTTAAAATAAGTTCATTAGTCTCTATTTAATATCTTGGATTCAAAATTTTCAAACCTAATGCTTTAGGCAAATTTTAGGAGCATACAAATTATGTGGGCCATCTTTGTTTTTGTTTGAGCCTTCTCGCCAACCCAAAAATTATTCCCCTAGTTAGCCGCTTTTGAGCCTTTTTCCTATTCCTTTTGATAACTCCACTTATCATTTCATTTTTCACCAAAGCCAAATTTTCCAACCTATCATATCACACTAACTTTTTGAGTTTCATAAAATTTCATGTTGTGATAAGGTTGTTTTATGATTTTTGGAGAAATTTAAGAAAAAGTATGCTAAAAAAATGTTTAATTTTGTGGCCAATTTCAAAATGAAAAGACAAATTATTTATTGTCTTTGTTTTGAAAAGAAGAAAGAAAATGGAAAATGAAAAGAAAAAGAAAAAAATATGTTATTTATGAAAATTTTGGAACTCTTTATTTTGTTTTAGTTTGATTATAAGCCTTCATGTTTATCTTTGAATTCCATTCCTAAATATATGCCTAAACAAAACATTTCGGTCCTAATAAGTCCTATTGATTCATGCTCCTAGGTTTTCTTTTTGCTAAGTGAAGAAGAAAAGTAGATTAGTTAAGTCTTGGATTTGAATTTAGATTTTTGTTCTTTTATTGATTTGGGTATAAAATGTCTCTTAGAATCTAGTAACAACTCAATTCTCTATTTCATTTGTTGCCTTGCTTTAACTTATTTAAAGAATTCTATTAAAATCTTGGATGAATTGTGTTTATTAGTAAAGTTTATAAAAGTTGAAACCATGTTTAAACAAATGTTTTAGGTTTACGTTTCACCTTCTCCCTACTTAGAATTTCACATAGTACTTATGTTAGCATAATTAGAATTTTCCTGTTTAGTCACTTTTATATTAGCTAGTTTTTTATATTTTTGCTTGAGGACAAGCAAAGCTTAAGCTTGGGGGAGTTTGATAGTGCGTTTTGTAGTTTAAACTACTAGGGTAATTACAGGTTTTTATTATGTAAATTATATATTTTAAAGCTTTATTTTTACCTCCTATTTTATATATTAATACCAATATTGATTGTTTTCTTTCTTTTACAGGTTTGTAGTTTTTCTGCTCAAAATTCGTCGATCGACCCAATTTCGTCTAACGCCTTCAGTTCAAAGTTCGTCGAACGCTTCCAGCTCTACGTTCGACTAATTCTCCCATGTTTGTCAACCTCCCTTCCACTTTCTCCATTCGATGAACCCTTCTATGTTCATCGACCTCCCTTCCACTTTCTCCGTTCGATGAATTCTACTGATTTCGTCAAATTGCTTCCAGTTCTGCGTTCGACGAATTCTTCCAATTTCTCCGAACTCCCCTCCTCCTTTTGCGTTCGACGTTTTCTTCCAATTTTGTTGAACGCCACCTTCTGCAAATTTTCGTCGAACGCCATCGCTTCATTCTTCTCAATTTTTGCCGAACACACCACCTTCCCTTTTCTACGTTCGTCAAGCTCTCCCTCCTTCTCCCCTGATTTCGTCTAGCCCTCTCTCATTCTTTCGTCAAGCTTTCCCCGCTGCCAGAGACAAGTCCCATTTTTCCACAAAAGCCTGTTGCAGCCATAAATGCACGTCACCCGTACCGAGGCAATAATCATTATCCTCCACATTGTGTACCCGAGGTCAACCCCCATGCATGATAATAGCGTGGGCATGTCCTGCTCTTTGAAGAATCTATAAATAGAGCCCCGTCCCTTGTGTTTGAAAGAGAGAACTTTAGGGAGGGGAAGTGTTGCCATTTTCAGTTCCTTCCTTAGTGTTCTTCCTCTCTCCTTTTCACATTTCAGTTTTTCTTAGTTTTAGTTTCAGTATTACTGCTTCTGTAATAGTTCTTGAAATATCTTTAGTAGTTTACTTTTACTGCTAGCTTAGTTTTTCATTTCCTGCAAGTATAATAGTTTTTATATTTCAAGTTGTAAGCTCTCTGTTTGAATTAGTATAAAGTTTGTTTACTTTTATTTGTCTCTATTTTGTTTTCATGCACTCCTACTCATCTGTCTTTCTCCACTTCACCATGAGTAACTAATCCTCCTTGTACTCGATCTTGATGATCCAAGGTTCGAGTTGATTAAGTTATGATGCTCTAGTTTACTTTTCCTTTGTAAGGTTTAGACCTTGATTTACTCTTGATTAATTATGATTGGAGATATATCATCGATATATATATTCCATCTTTATTTCCACTCTTAGCTAGAAAAGAGGCTCGTAGTTTGGAGTGAACACTAAAGAGTAAAGAGAGTTGCATGCACCCCTCGAGAGAGGCAGACATTAAATCTCCCAGATTGGAGTGAAATCCAATATCGGTGTTCACAGCATAAAAGCGAGCTTTAGGCCTCCGAATTGGACGAGACTTCGGTCGGACCTTCCTAAACTCAGGTGGGCACGTTTTCGAGAGAAGTGTGTTCATGCTTTAGGAACCTCCACAGTCAAGGTCCTTTGCATTATTAAGTTAGAGTTTATTATCGCATTTTTGATCAACTTAGTCCAAGGTAATTCTCGATCGAGTGCTTTTCTTTATCATTGTTTAACCCCTCATTTTATTCTCTAGTTGTGGTCTCTCTGATTAAGTGCAAGTGATTTCTTTATGCAAGTAGTCCCTTATTTTAATTTAGTTAACAACATTAAAAGTTTCTTCGATAAGATAATAGTTTTCTTGTGAGAAAGATTACTCAACGGTTCCCGGATTTAAATATGAAACTTGTATACCCTAGCTATAGTTTGATAGGAATACTTGCCTTATCTGGATTGCTAGTTCGGCTCTTTTTTCTCTTCATGATTAAAATCTCCTTCATTTACCAGGTTGGGACGATATACAGAGTCTACTTTTGCTGACGAAAAGTGTAAGACCATTAGGTTCTACGAGGGACTGTGGGATGAGCTGAGGTTACTGCTCTCTGGTCCGATGAACCAAGGGTTTCAAGTGTTGGTCAATATGGCTCATTCGTTAGAGAAGGACATGAAGAGGGTACAGGGCAATAGGAACTTGGTTGTGATAAATCTCGAGTTCAAAGTGTCATGTACTATAAAATCTAAGTTCTAAAAGAAGAGGAGAACAAAGTGTAGGTCTTCTGGATAAGCTCCATCTATAGTTGCTTCTAGAACAACGTCTGGGCAAAGCACACAGACATGTTATACGTGTGGTATACCAGAAAATTTTGCCCCTGAATGCCCTAGTGGCATACTAAGGAATGACCAAAAGGCAAGAACATCTTACGCTGAGAAGGGAAAGGCGATGGAGTCCACTGCATCCCAAAATGCTCTAGCTCAGCCAAGGGTGTACAATATTAGCCAGTAGGAGGCCATAAAATAAAGTGTCCTCGTAAAAGGTTTGAGTGAGGATACAATTTTTACTTCTTTCAATACTTAGTACCTTGTATGTTGCTTGTGTATGAATTGTTTAAATATAGGCTTTGTTCTTGTTCAGGATTATCTTGCAAGAGTACTGTTCGATACAATTGCTTCTCATTTGTTTCTATCTGAGGATTTCGTATCGCGGATCGGAGTGCCTACTCTTGTTTCAATAGATAGAGTAAAAGTATTTTTACCTAACGGATGCGTGATGCATGCAAATAGGTCTTATTTTCTTGAGGTACGGATTGGAAGTTAGGATTTTGAAAGTGAGGATAGATACAACTCTAGAGGGGGAGGGGGTGAATAGAGTATTCAAAAATTATGACACCCTACTCAACTCCCTTAGAGTTAATTTGCGGAATGAGTTTATAGATACTTGAAACCCTAGAGCTTAACACAAAGTGTAGTGCACAAGAGAAAGCTAACTGTAATTTCAGTTAAGCTTTGGTCCTATCACAGCAACTAGCAATCCTAGTTATTTCTACTCACAGCCACAGTGCAATAATTAAATGAAGCAACACAGACGACACAAGAAGATTTATAGTGGTTCCCTCTAAATAGGTACGTCCACTCTTCTACCACCCTGGTAGGAATCCACTACAGGTTTTTGTTCAGGTGCCCTGCCACCAACTGATCTGCTTCAGGTAGATCAAGTAGACCCTTTGAGCTTTTGATCAGGAGCTCAAAATCCAACACAGGTTTTTGCTGAGGTACCCTGCCACCAAGGTTCAGTTTTGAAGGGAGTAATAACCCTTTTACAGGAGGTTGGGGAGCGTTAGAATGTCTTCTCTATTGTTAAAATAATATAAGAGAAGCTAGTGGATTGCATAAAGCTAAAGAGCTCTAAAGAATCAAGGATCCCCCTGGCTTAGAGAATATCCAGGAAGAAGCCTTGCTTCAGGGTGTAGGAACTCTTCTGAATTCTTGACAGAGAACTGTCTTGAAGTTTTGAAAGAGAAGCTTGAAGAAGACTCTTCATTTATAATAGGTTGTTCTTCTTTAATCAGCTTCCTTTCTTCTTCTTCTTCTTCTTCTTCTAGGAACTGAGTAAATGTTCATGTAAGCAGGATGGACTCAGGGTTGAAGAAGAATGTTGAAGAGAGTAAATCTTCTCAGTTGAATGTAAACAATGGCTGAGAGCTGTTCTTCTTGTTTTCAATCTCTATGCAAACTTGTTATCTCTCTGTATGTTGCTATGTATGTTATATCTCTGTCTTTAGAAAGCACTTTATATATGGGCCTTTTGTAACTGCTATAATCTTTGTTTGAACTTTGTATTCTTCTGAAATCTGCAATCTGGGCTGCAAATAGCATAAAGCAAAACATATCCTGCAGACAGATATCCTATAAAAGGATAAAGCTTTCTAAGAAGCTGCAAATCCAATCTGATAAAAGAAAACTAGAGAAAGTCACATCAGACTAAGCTCTTAACGGCCAGAGAATACTTTTGAGTCTAACGGCTATAAAGGACAGCATGGTAGATAAAGCAAAAAAGATATTTCAACTAATAAGACAAACAACTTTGTCAGAGAAAAGCTTGACTTATGCATAAAGAAGGAAGCAAGAATTGCTTTGAAATGTTAGCATAAAATCAATGAAATAATCTTTTATAAAATATGCCAATCAGATTGGAAATAAATCTTCAGAAGAGAAAGAATATTAAATACTAAAGGCAGACAGGAGATCGTCGAACGATCCTCAAAGATCGTCGAACGAACTAAGGAGATCGTCGAACTATCAGAGCAGATAGTCGAACGACCAGATAGTAGAACTATTAGAACAGATAGTTGAACTATCACACAGATAGTCGAACTATCAAGAAAGATAGTCGAGCTATCAAAAAGCAGACAGATAGTCGAACTATCAAAACAGATAGTCGAACTATCACTGCACAACAGATAGTCGAACTATCAATAGATAGTCGAGCTATCACAACACAACAGATATTCGAACTATCAATAGATAGTCGAGCTATCAGATAGTTGAACTATCAACACAGATAGTTGAACTACCAGAAAGATAGTCGAACTATCAACAAGATAGTCGAACTACCGAACAGAGCAGACAACTAAACTACCAACAAGATAGTCGAACTATCAGATAGTTGAACTATCAAGGAAGATAGTCGAACTATCAAGAAGTCTGTCTTAACAAAAGAAGTCGAGCAGGGTTTGACGATCGTCGAGGAAGATACCGCAGATCGTCGAGCTAACATGAGTTGAACTAACTCAGAGTTAGACGATCTGCTGACAGACAAACGTCGACCAATTGATAGACGATCGTCGACCAGTCGATAGACGATAGTCGAGCGGCGTTCGACTATAGTCGAACCAAAAAAGGACTTAACCAAATTTACATTTGGATAAGCAGTTCATTACACAACTAGCTCATTCTAACCTAACACTAAACTTTGACCATAGATAAATCTTGGGTCAAGAAACTAAATGAGAGGACTTAACACAAATCCAAACTAAGGTACCAACAGATTTCGTATTGGTAAGCATCGGTGCTCCCGATATCTGAGTTCAATGTAATCTTGGCATGGACTGGCTCTCGAATCAACGCCCTTGTATAGATTGCAACTTTAAGGAAGTCACACTGGTACAGAACACCGGATACGAGACTAAGTTTGGTGGTATGCGAGGATCGAGCAAGATATTGATTTCTGCTAGAAAAGTAGTCAAGGTTGTTCGGAAGGGCGCAGAGTTGTTCTTCATACTGTTAGATGGTGTTGAGCTAAAATCCAGTTTGAGTGATGTTCCAATTGTATTGGATTATGCTGATGTGTTTCCTAAGGATCTCTCTAGACTACCGCCCCAATGATAAATTGACTTCGATATTGAGTTTGTGCCAGGTGCAAAGCTCGTGGCTCGCTCACTGTACCGAGTAGCGCCAAAAGAGATGGCGGAACTAAAAGTTCAATTGCAAGAATTGCAAGATCAAGGCTATATACATCCAAGTATGCCACCTTGGACGACACCGGTCCTCTTTGTGAAGAAGAAGGACAGAAGCTTTTGTTTATGCATTGACTATCGAGAATTAAACAAGCTAATGGAAAAGAATAAGTATCTGATTCCACGGATTGATGACTTGTTTGATCAAATGGTGGGATCAACTATCTATTCAAAGCTAGATTTAAAGTTTGGCTATTACCAGTTGCAAATTAGGGAATATGACATTCCCATGACAACATTAAGTACATGCTATGGCCACTATGAGTTCACCGTAATATCTTTTGGGATAACAAATGCGCCATTGGTATTCATTGACTTGATGCATCGTACCTTTTGAGAGTACTTAGATCTATTTGTGATCGTCTTTATTAATGACATACTGGTGTACTCTCAATCAAGAAGAATATAATGCAAATCACTTGAGGATGGTTTTGTATACCCTAAGAAGAAATATACTCTATGTCATGTTCTCAAAGTGAGAGTTTTGGCTATTGTCGGTGGCTTTTCAAGTACTTGTGGTTAGTAGAGAAGGTATTGCGGTGTATCCGGCGAAGATAGTTGTGATACGAGAGTGTCATGTGTTGTCTACTATAGCCAAAGTTAAGAGCTTCTTTGGACTTGCTGGCTACTACAGACGCTTTGTAAAGAACTTTTTGCGAATAACCTTACCACTCACCACACTGACGAGGAAAGATCAGAAGTTCATTTGGACGCCTGAGTACGCACGAGATTTTGATGAGTTAAAGAGTCGTTTGACTACGGTACCTATCTTAAGTTCGCCATGTGGTATGGACGGCTATGTGATTTATAGTGATGCTTCAAGTTGTGTTTTAGGCCGCATTTTTCTTTAGTTCTGAAAGGTTATTTCTTATAGCTCACACCAGTTGAAAGTGTACGAGCAAAATTATCCAGTCCACGACTTGGAGTTGGCGGCTGTGATTTTTGCACTTAAGTTGTGGTGTCACTACTTATATGGCATAAAAATTGATATATTCACGGACCATAAGAGGCTTAAGTACTTAATAGATTAGAAGGATCTGAACATGCGACAATAGAGATGGATGCAGTTCCTCGGGGACAACAATTTCTAGATACATTACACACCCGAGAAGGGAAATTTGGTCGCAGATGCTTTGAGTCGTAAGACTCCAGTGCAGGCAAGTTGGTTACAGATGCATGATCACCATCTGATTAAGGATTTGGAGGCCTTAAATATTTCTTGTGTTGACAAGAATGCCACTACAATTGCATGCTTGAACTCGACGAAGGTGCAATATGACCTAGCGGATAGAGTTCATCGAGCAATAGAACTCGATGAGAGTATGAAGCGCTACGCAGTGGATGGGTCAAATTCCTAATTATCCTTGGATGATGGTCTTTTGCGAAAGTACAGTCATTTGTGAGTCCCAAATGTGGGTAAGCTACAGGAGGAGTTGATGTTTGAAGCATATTTTACTAAATACTCCATCCACCAAGGGAGCACAAAGATGTACAAGGACATGAGAAAGATGTTTTAGTAGCCGGGTTTGAAGAAGGACATAGCTCTTTACGTGGCAAAGTGTCAAACTTGTGCCTTGGTAAAAGCTGAATGTCAGAAGCCTTGAGGTTTCCTGAAGTTGTTGTCATTTCCGGTGTGTAAGTTTCGATGAAATCTCTATGGATTTCGTGCATGGGTTGCTGAGATCACAGAGCGAGAATGATGATGTGTGGGTGGTCGTTGACCAATTGACAAAGGTATCACACTTCATACAAAACAAGAAAGATGATTTAGTTGAAAAATTGGCTAAGTTATACGTTGAGAACATCGTAAGGCTGCACGGTGTGACTCGTAGCATCGTCAGCGACCGAGATGGGAGGTTTACTTCAAATGATTGGAGGCTAATTCACAAGTTGTTGGGTACTAAACTAAAGTTCAGTATAGCCTTTCATCCAAAAATGTATGGTCAAACCGAGAGGACCAACAAGACAATGGAGGATATGCTACGTATGTGCGCCTTAGATTTCATGAAGAGGTGGGATGACCATCTCTATATGATTGGATTCGCCTATAATAATAGCTATCAAGCTAGTATTCAGATGGCGCCCTTCGAAGCTTTATACGTTAGGAGGTGTTGTACTCCTTTAGCTTGGGCGGAAATAGGTAAGTCAAAGCTGTATAATCATAAAGAAGTCGAAGATGAAAATTCGACTATACGCACTATACGAGATCGGCTTTTGGTGGCCCAAGATAGACAAGCTAAGTACTACAACTCCAAGCACCGAAACGTGGAGTTTTAGGTTGGCGATTGAGTATATCTGAAGATAAATCCATTCAAAGGTGTGTCTAGGATTCGTCGCTTGTGTATCTTTGTCCGTTTGAAGTGGTTGATCGGATTGGACAAGCTTCCTATTGATTAGCTCTTTCAACGGAGCTAAGTGGTTTGCACGTTGTGTTTAACACATCGGTGGTGTGGAAAGCTTTGCAAGAGCTGAAGCAAGTGGTGGCAGATGTTCAGGTACCGGTCGATGGTGAGCTAACAACAAAGTTAGACCCATTCAGATCGAAGATATGAAGATCATAAAACTACGCAACAAGGCAATCGGGATAGTCAAAGTCCTTTGGGACAATTGGGGCCATAAAGAACTGACATGGGAGCATGAGCAAACCATGCGAGAGGAATTTCCCGAGTTGTTTTTGTATAATCATATTGTAAACTTGTTTACTATTTTCCTTTACTTATACAACAAATTTCGGGACGAAATTTCTATAAGGAGGGGAGGTTTGTAATACCCCAAAAATCCTAAAAAGGAATAATTGGAAGTTAACGTGTGGTGGTAGAGTTAATGCCTATGGTAGCCCTTGAATTAAATCAACCTTCATCTCGGGTATCTACCGTGTGGCGGTAGTGAGCTATCTCGTGGTTGTGGGTCCATTGCCCATAATGTCCTAGATTTGAAGAAGTCAAATATGTCAATGAGCATATACAATGGTATATTTAATACATGTTCAAGTTCATACATGCAGGTTTGTCCTAGTAAAAATGATGGGACAAGTAGCCTAAGTGGCTTAGTCAG
Source organism: Platanthera zijinensis (assembly GCA_039513925.1). Classification (NCBI taxonomy): domain Eukaryota; kingdom Viridiplantae; phylum Streptophyta; class Magnoliopsida; order Asparagales; family Orchidaceae; genus Platanthera; species Platanthera zijinensis. The sequence continues at coordinate 177,299,590 of CM077090.1, read as the reverse complement.
GTAATCACTCACCTTAGGTATTGATAGACAAAAATCTCTCTAAGTCCATATGCGTTGAGTGAAGGCTACTCACTCAACGCCAGATGACTTATAGCGCTGAGTGGAGCCTATAAAGTCATAGCCAAAGTAATGGCCGACTGGAAAAGTGGCTAAGTCCGCAGGTGTTTAGTGAAGTTAACTCACTCAACTCCATATAACAAAAGGCAGTGAGACATGCTAATGTTGTAATGGCCTGAGTAGAAATTAGCAAAAAAGTGGCAAAGTCCACAAGCGTTGAGTGTAGCTCACTCACTCAACGTCATAACTTCATAATCGTTGAGTATAGCTCAGTCATTCAACGCCACAGGAAAACTGTGAATATTTACCAAGTCCACAGGCGTTGAGTGAGGCAAGCTCGCACAACGCCATGTGATAATGCATTGACTAATTTTCAAAGGGAGTGTTCTTTTTTAGACACAGAAATTTTGCTAAGTCCAAATGCGTTGAGTGTATCTCGCTCACTCAACGCCAGATAACAGAAATGTCTGTTAAGTAGTTTGGCATTGAGTGGAGCTTACTCACTAAACGCCAAGTAGCAGTAAATCTAGCTAAGGCATAAGGCATTGAGTGAGGTATGGTCACTCAACGCTCTCAACGCCTAAATTATAGAAAGCATGGCTATGGCATAAGGCGTTGAATGAGGTGTGGTCACTCAACGCTCTCAACGCTAAGCCTGCAAAGAAGGATAAAGAATGAGCTAAGGCAAAAAGCATTGAGTGAGGCTTGATCACTCAACGCTGTCAATGCCTAACGACAAAATGATTGGATAAGTGTTTTGGCATTAAGTGAGGGGTGCTCACACAATGCTGTCAAAGCCTAGATAGACAGAATTTTTTCTATGTATTTGTCGCTGAGTGAGGTTTGATCACTCAATGCCTATTCTACTGATGCTAGATTTTGGCTAAGTCCACAGGTGCTGACGTCAGCAAAATCGGCAAAGTCAACTGATTAAAAATCAAGTATGGAGAAGCTACTGAACCCGACAAACTTTGTCGAGAAGCTACTGTACGTCTTCTTCCATTAAAGCAAGGTGGAGCAGGAAGCTGCAAGTGGGGCCCACTGATCTCTAAGAGCTGTTGATCGACAAACTACAAAAGGAAGATATGGGGCAAAACGCAAGATAACTTTTATGGTATTATCAATTTCAAAAGCTTACAACCGACTTCTTCTCCGTCGCCATTATCGCTGAGAAAGAGCTTGAAGTCTTCCTGCAGGAACGAAAAGTTCAGTAAGTTATTGCTTCTTCATCTGCTATAACATAATAAGAAAGGTATTTTATAGAGGATGAAAGTAGATCCATCATTATCCAGTGGTCTCAGTTGGCTGATTGAAGAACACAAGTTCAACTTCTTCTTCAGCAAGATCAGAATCCTCTTTCTGAGTTTCTTCCAGGAGAATTTCTACCTACTTCTGTGAAGCAAGATAGTGTTGAGTTAACTCAGTCCTAGTTTTTGACATAGAGAAATATCCCTGTGTCAAAACATTCAAATACTCATCTTTCTGTAGGATCTAACTGGATCTGAGTTTTAGGGCTACTGGCCTGAGGTAGGGCAATATTGCTTGAGCAGTGGGAGAGTGAACCTCTCTGAGTTGTAGGATCCAACTGGATCTGAGGTAGGGCAATTTGCTTGAGCAGTAAGAGAGTGTAACTCTCTGAGGTAGGGTCTCTAGTGGATCTGAGGTAGTTCTGTCCTCCCAGCTTGAGTGTAGCGCCTTTGGCCTGAGGTAGGTGATCAGCTGATCACTGAGTTGTAGTCCCTTGTGGCTGAGCTGTAGGTCTTGGAGGAGACTGAGAGATCTTGAGGGATCTGAGGTGTAAGCTCCTTTGAGAAGTGTTTTGGAGAAGTGTCTTGACCAATAGAAATTCGGCAAGGTGGGAGGAGAGTGGATGTACCAACAAGTTGGGGAACCAATATAAATCTATGTGTGCTTTTCTGTATTGTTTTTTTTTGTGCAGGTACTTGAAAGCAAACTACAGTCAATATATTTAGTTTTGAAGGAAAAACTAAAAAGAGAATAATAACAGTATAATAACCTATTCACCCCTAGGTTTCAAGCTACCTTGAAAACAAAGACTTTCAAGTTGTATCAGAGGGAGGTTGCTCAAAAAGGATCTAACCATCTGAGTGATTCTCCAAGGTAGCTACAAATAGTCTTTATGGGTTTAGGAGTGAACTACAAGCTGCTAGGTGCCATGAAGCTTCCTATATGTAAGAAAGAAGGTTTTGGCATCTGGAAGGAAAGGGTTAGGCTGTTCTTGGAAGCAGCTGACCTTAGAATCTTAATAACAGTTAAGGAAGGACCTTTCATCCCTATGAAAGTGTCTGTTCTGGATGCAAGTGTCCAGACACCCAAGACATATGCTGAGATGACAAAGGATGAAGTCATTCTTGCCACCATGGATAAGAGGGCTCAGAACATCATTGTCAGTGCAATTGATGAATCCACCCTTCAGAATCGGATTCACTACACAAATGCAAAAGAAATGTGGGACACTCTGGTTATCTAAATGGAAGGCATAGAGGAAGTCAGGGATGATAGAAAGTTCATGCTCAACTAGGAGTATGAAGCTTTCAAATAGTCTAAGAGAGAAGACATAGCCACCTGCTATGAAAAATTCTTTAGGATAGTGAATGAACTAAGGACCTATGGAAAGAATCTTTAGTCATTATGAGCTAAATGATAAGTTCCTTAGGTCTCTCACTAGAGACTGGGACACAAATAATTATGCCATCGGAGAAGTGGCCAAGCTGGGTGACACTCCACCCCACACCCTATTTGGTAAACTGTTCTTATATGAGATGCAGTTAACTGTCAGGAAAGAGGAAGAGACTAACTACAAGTCTCGGGCCAAAGAGAAGTCTATGTCTTTCAAAGCTAAAGCCACAAAGAAAAGTAGGAGGAAGTCTCCTTCTCCTCCAAGAAGACCAACAGATATAGACTGCTCTGAATTAGAAACATCAGATAGAAGCATGTCTGAGGAGGACTTTGTTGTCTTCTCTAGGCAGCTCCATAGGGTGATGAAGAAGAAGCACCTAAAGAGTAGACCCTCCTCCTTAGCACATCACTGGAAGAAATCCTCCAAGGAGGACAGGTATGGATCTAAACCTAGTAAACATAATTCCACTAATATTATTTATTACTACTGCAGCAAGCCAAGGCAAGTCATTGCTGATTTCCCAGTGAAGAGAAGGGAGGATAGTGAGAAGAAATCTCACCAAAGTATAAGGGCAAGAAAGAAAATTCCTTTATGGCTAAGAAAGCGAAAAGCTGGACAGACTCATCATCATTTGAGTCTGAAGAAGAGGAAGCCTACATTTGGCTAGTTACTGCTATTATTAAAGATAAAGCTGTTACAGCGGGAGAAGTCTTTCCTCTAGTGAGGATAGGAATCAGGGCCCCTCTAACACTATTAGACAGTGACTCAGAGGTGGATGAAGATGCTCACAGCTATAGAGGGCTGATGGCAATGAGTGATGAAGAGTCCAACCATGATCAGCCTGGTCAAAGTAAGGTACATTCCCTATCCAGTTCTCTGTCTGGGTATGAGACTAGTCCTTGTACAGAAGCCTCTTCATCTAATGGTGAAGATTATTCTGGCTCAAAAGGTTATGTAAATCAACTGATTTACAGCTATGCTGAACTTCTTGATGCCTATAAAAAGTACAATAAGTTGACTCAGATACATGCTAAGGAGATTTTATCTCTTCAGCCAGTTTCCTCCCAACTTGCTGAAACAACATCTGTGTTGAATCAGACCATGAGGGAACTCATTCAACTGAAAACCCTTTCAGACATCCAGATGGAGGCTATCAAGAGCAAGAGTAGTCTCAATAGAGATCTTGCGGAAAAGCTTCAAAGGGAGAAAGGTATTGTGGCCAGTTTCTCTTAGCCCAATATAGTGTTGCCCTTGATAGACTCCTTCTCCTCACAGAAGGGCAAGAAGGAGTTAGGCTTTAAGGGTAACGCAAGAAAAGGCCATCCCAATGGGAAAGGGAAAGTTCCACTTGTGCCAATGGCATCTAGCCACCTATCCCATTCAAGAGGGTGATATTCCCATCAAATAAGTATGACCAGGAAAGTATATATAGTCACTATATGAATGGTTCTTCCACAAGTGGAAAAAAAGATGTTCTCAGCCATTGTGGAAGGTATAGCAGGGTAAGTGCCTTTAAGGTTGCCCATGAAGAAATTAAAATTGCATATCATGGACTATTTGTTTTTGGTGCTACAACCCCCTCTCTCAAATATGTGGCTGCAGCCCATTCTCTGAACCTGTCAGCATGGAATCTGACTAAGGGGTAGTCGGTCAGCTTGCCTAACATGGCTATTTCTGATGCTATCAAGAGCACACTGTCTGAAAGAAATGTACTGCTGATAGGATTTAGAATAGGCCACACATGCCAGTAAGCATACTTACCTTCAATCAAATCCATGCTAAAAAAATCAGAAAATGGCTATTGCATCTCTTCCTTTTGCTAAGACTGCAGTCAATCCAGCTGCAAGGCCTAGACAGAAAAGAAGATACAACATACTTGATTGTTGGTGTTGTGGAAAGGTAGGCCATTATGCCATTGACTGCTGGCATAATCCTAATGAGGCCAGGACTAGAGTTAGTCCACCAGTCAGAAAACTTGCTGGTGGACATGTTCAGTTTTAGACCTATATGCACCTAGGACCCAGTAGATATTGGGGTCCTAAGGTAAGTAAAATGTATATTTCAGGATAGTCCAAGTGGCCATACCCCTATATAGTACTTGGACAATGAATGTTCTAGGCACATAACTAGGACAAGGGGCAACTTGAAGGAGTACACTCCAGTAAAAGATGGACCCAAAGTAATCTTTGGTGGTTCAGATAGAGGGTAACAAGAGGCTATGGTAAGATCACCAATGGCATAGTCACCATCACTAAGGTGGCTTATGTTGAGAGGTTGCAATACAACCTTATAAGCATAAGCCAGCTCTCTGATCTTGGCTATATTTTTGTCTTCCATAAGGATGAGTGCCTAATCAGGAGGTCAAGTGACCAAGATGTCATATTGACAGACACTACGAGTGGAAATGTTTATTGCTTAAACATTCTATGTTTAGATATAAACTCTCCTCTCTGTCTAGTGGCAAATGAGAAAGCTTCTATTGTGTCCTATGGCACAGGAGGCTAGCCAATGTAATTTACAAGACTATTGGTAAGCTCTTTAGTGAAGAGCTGGTTAGGAATGGTCCAAATGTGAAGTGCTCCAAGGAGGGCATGTGTTCTCCTTATCAAAAGGTCAAGCAAATAAAAGCTTCTTTTAAGGGCATTGGGACCAAAGATTCTGTGAGGTGCCTATACCTCCAGCATATGGACTTGTTTGGTCCTATATCAGTTCATAGTCTTTGTAGGAAGATCTACACCCTTGTGGTGGTTGATGACTTTTCCAGGTTTGCTTGGGTGTTCTTCCTTAAGATAAAGAATGAAACCCTTGATATCTTCATTAAGTTTGTAAAGAAAATTCAGAATGACTTCAATAACCTTATGGTCAAAATTAGAAGTGACCATGGGACTGAATTTCAGTCTGATAGCATGCTAAGGTTCTGTGAAGAGCATGAGATTTATCAAAAATTCTCTTCACCTAGAAAACCCCAATAAAATGGGATTATTGAGAGGAAAATAGAACTCTCATAGAGGCTGGAAGGACCCTACTGAATGACACATCTCTCCCAGAATATTTCTGGGCTGAGGCAATCAACACTGCATGTCATGTCCACAATAGAGCCTCTATCACCAAGAGCCACAAGAAAAATCCCTATGAGATCTTGAAAGGCAGAAAACCAAACTTGAGCTATCTCAAAATCTTTAGTAGTAAGTGTTATGTGCTTCATAAAGGAAAGTCCTATATAACTAAGTTTGCTGCCAAGTCCTTTGATGAGATTTTTGTTGGGTATAGCAACCATAACAAAGCTTATAGGATCTACAACCTGAAAAGCCAAGTTTAGAAGAGTCTGTACATGTAGTCTTTTATGAGTCTACCATGATTTATAGTGAGATACCAAGCTCCTCTTCTAGTACTACAGATACAGAAATGATGGTGGAAAAGCTAGCCATCAAGGATGCAGTTCTAGTGATGCAAGCTGAAGTGGATATACTAGAAGGTCCACCAGACACACTTGGAGCAGATGAAGATCAGCATGGAGCAATTAATGATGCTATTGCTGAAAGAAGATTGCCTCCTGCAATCAGACATATGAGAGACCATCCTTCACACCAAATCATTGGTGAAGCTAGCCAAGGCATAGTAACTAGAAGCAAAAATCTGAATACAACTATGTATGCCAGTTTTCTGTCACAGGTGGAGCCAAAGAAGTTTGAAGAAGCCAACATAGATCAATTTTGGATATTGGTTTTGCAAGAGGAACTGAACAAATTCAAAAGATGCAAGTTCTAGAAGCTGGTTCCCAGAGCACAAGGACATAATGTCATTGAAGTCAAGTGGATCTACAGGAATAAGCATGATGAAAATGGCATTATAATCAAGAACAAAGCAAGGCAAGTGGCTAAGGGGTACATGAAAGAAGAAGGTATTGACTTTGATCAAACTTTTGACCCTATAGTAAGATTGGAGGCCATCTGACTGTTCCTTGCATATGCTGCACACAAGGGATTCAAATTCTACAAGATAGATGTAAAGTCAGCCTTCCTAAATTTGACTTAAGAGAAGAATTCCATGTTGAGAAACCTCCAGTTTTTTTTGTTCCTAACTCTGCTGATTCTATTTATAGACTTAGGAAAGCTCTATATGGGTTAAAACATGCCCCTAGAGCCTAGTATGAAACCTTGTCTAGGTTCCTCATTATGAACAAATTTGTAAGGGGGAAGATAGACAAGACCCTATTCCAAAGGGAATATAAGGGTATGATCATCCTAGTCCAGATCTATATAGATGATATCATCTTTGGATCTACTGATGACAACATTTGCAGGAAGTTTGCTAAACTTATGCAGGGGAAGTTTGAGATGAGCAGTATTTGTGAACTTAAGTTCTTCTTGGGTCTCCAAGTAAGACAGACTGATGAAGGCTTATCCATATTCCACTCTAAGTTCACTAGGGAGTTAATAAAGAAATTTGGCATGGAGAATTTCTCCAACATAAGAACTCCCATAGGGTCAAATTTGCCTATAGGCAAGGATGAAGCAAGGAAGCCTATTGATGAGACCTTGTATAGAGGGATAATTGGCTCCCTTCTTTATCTTACTACAAGTTACCCAGACATCATATTTGCTATATGTGTTTGTGCTAGGTATCTGGCTTGCCCTAAAGAATCTTAATACTCTACTGCAAAGAGAATTTTTAGGTATCTTAAGGGCACACCAGATCTTTGCCTATGGTACCCTAGGAATGGGGAGTTTGAACTAACAAGCTACTCAGATGTAGATTTTGCAGGCTGCAAAGAGGACAGGAAGAGCACTTCTGGCACCTGTCAACTCTTGGGCGGAAAGACTAGTGTCTTGGAGCAGCAAGAAGCAAACCAGTGTTGCAATCTCAATTGTAGAGTCAGAGTACATCTCAACATGTAGATGATATGCTCAGTTGCTGTGGATCCAGCATCAGCTCCAGGACTATAACATCCAGATAAGTAGAAGCCCTCTATTTTGTGATTCTACTAGTGCTATATCAATTGCTAGGAATCCTGTTTCTTACAATAGGACTAAGCATATTGAGGTAAGATACCATTTCACAATAGGACATTACCCTTGAGTTTGTCCCAATAGACAAGCAAGTGGCTGACATCTTAACTAAGCTACTAGATGAAGCAGATTTTAACACCTTCAAGTTTGAGTTGGGTATATTAAACCTAGTATAGCTTCAGTTGCTCCTTAAATTGTTGCAGCCCATATTATGTCTTGCAAATGGAATTGCTCTTCAATACATTGACAACATTTCAAGTGGTGTACCTTCAATGGTATCATGTTCAAGTGCTATCCAGACTAGTGCAGACTATACTGTCTACTAAGAGACATGTGAGATGCTACTTCAGTTGAGGGGGAGCATGTCCAACACTACTCTAAGTACTCTCAAGATGTTCAAACTATTGCCTATGTGAAATCAAAAAGGGGGAGCAGAATATCCTCCCTGGCTATTTATAGAAGTCTGAAAGGGGGGAGAAGGACTTGAATAAGCTTACTGATTCAGGGACCTGAAAGAGGTATAAAATTCATCAAAAGCAGGTAGCCGCTATTAAGGGGGAGCAGGTACAGGTATGCCCTGCAGACATGGAAGTTTACTATAACTTATCTTTTTATCATAGCTTTTCCTGCTTTATTTCTACAATTTGTTAGTGTATGTCATTAACTCAGACATTTGGTGGAGATTTTTGACTTCTTCAAATAGGGGGAGATTCTTGGGTCCATTGCACAAAATTTCCTAGATTTGAAGAAGTCAAATATGTCAACGAGCATACATAATGGTATATTTAATACATGTTCAAGTTCATACATGCAGGTTTGTCCTAGTAATAATGATGGGAAAGTAGCCTAACTGGCTTAGTTAGGTAATCACTCACCTAAGGTGAGGATAGAAAGAAATCTGTCTAAGTCCACATGCATTGAGTGAAGGCTACTCACTCAACGCTACATGACTTATAACACTGAGAGGAGCCTATATACTCAAAGTCAATGTAATGGCTGGCTGGAAAAGTGGCTAAGTCTACAGGCATTGAGTGAAGTTAACTCACTCAACGCCATACAACAAAAGGATGTGAGACAAGCTAATGATGTAATGGCCTAAGTAGAAATGAGCAAAAAAGTGGCTAAGTCTACAGGCGTTGAGTGTAGCTCACTCACTTAACGACATAGCTTCATAGTCATTGAGTATAGCTCAACCAATCAATGCCAAAGGAAAACTTTGAATATTTACCAAGTCCAAATGCATTGAGTGTAGATCACTCACTCAACGCCAGATAACTTAAATGTATGTTAAGTAGTTTGGCATTGAGTAGAGCTTACTCACTAAATGCCAAGTAGCAGTAAATATGTCTAAGGCATAAGGCGTTGAGTGAGGTATAGTCACTCAACCCTCTCAACGCCTAAATTACAGAAAGCATGGCTAAGGCATAAGGCGTTGAATGAGGCGTGGTCACTCAACGCTCTCAACGCCAAGCATGCAGAGAAGGCTAAATAATGAGCTTATGCAAAAAGCGTTGAGTGAGGCTTGATCACTCAACGCTGTCAACGCCTAACGACAGAACGATTGGCTAAGTGTTTTGGCATTGAGTGATGCGTGCTCACTCAATGCTGTCAACTCCTAGATAGACAGAATTTTTTCTAAGTATTTAGCGCTGAGTGAGGCTTGCTCTTTCAACGCCTATTCTACTAATGCTCGATTTTAGCAAAGTCCACAAGTGCTGATGTCAGCAAAATAAAAAAAGTCAACTGATTTCAAATCAAGTACGGAGAATCTACAGAACCCGAAAAACTTTGCTGGGAAGCTATTATACATCTTCTTCCGTTAAACCAAGGTGCAGCTGGAAGCTGCAGGTGGGGTCCACTAATCTCTAAGAGTCATTGATCGACGAACTACAAAAGGAACATACGGGGGCAAAATGTAAGATAACTTTTAGTGCATTATCAATTTAAAAAGATTATAGCCGACTTCTTCTCTATCGCCATTATCGTTGAGAAAGATCTTGAAGTCTTCTTACAGGAATGAAAAGTTCAGTGAGCTGTTGCTTCTTCATATACAATAGCATAATCAGAAAGGTTTCTGATAGAGGAAGAAAGCAGAGCCATCGTTATCCTGTGGGCTCAGTTGGCTGATTGAATAACACAAGTTCACCTTCTTCTTCAGCAAGATCAGAATCCTAATTCTGATTTTTTTCCAGCAGAATTTCTACTTGTTGCTGTGAAGCAAGATAGTGCTGAGATAACTCAGTCCTAGTTTTTGACACAGAGAAATATCCCTTTGTCAAAACATTCAAATACTCATCTTTCTGTAGTATCTAACTGGATCTGAGTTATAATGCCACTAGCCTGATGTAAGGCAATATTGCCTGAGCAGTTGGAGAGTGAACCTCTCTGGGTTATAGGATCCAACTGGATTTGAGGTAGGGCAATTTGCTTGAGCAGTAAGAGAGTGTAAATTTCTGAGGTAGGGTCTCTAGTGGATCTGAGGTAGGTCTATCCTCTCAGCCTGAGTGTAGGGCCTTTGGCTTGAGGTTGGTGATCAGCTATCACTGAGTTGTAGGCCCTTGTATCTAAGCTGTAGGTCTTGGAGGAGACTGAGAGATCCTGATGGATCTGAGGTGTAAGCTCCTTGGAGTAATGTTTTGGAGTAGTGCCTTGACCAATAGGAAGGTCGCAAGGTGGGAGGAGAGTGGATGTACCCATAAGTTGGGGAACCACTATAAATCTGTGTGTGCTTTTCTATATTATTTTCTTTGTGCAGGTACTTGAAGGCAAACTACTGCCAACACATTTAGTGCTAAAGGAAAAACTAAAAAGAGAATAATAACTGTGTAACAACCTATTCACCCCTAGGTTGCAAGCTACCTTGAAAACAAAGACTTTCAGTGGCGTTACCACTCAATGCACTCATTGCACTCAATGCACTTAATTGAAAAACGTCTAAGTGGTCTACATAAATCACCTAGAGGGGGGTGAATAGGTGAGTTGTGCTACTATTTGCAGAATAAAAACTTTAGCGATCTAAGCAAAAGAAATAAACAAGCATTCATAGAGGACACCAAGAATTATAGTGGTTCCCCAATCTTGGGTACGTCCACTTTTCACTCTCTGATCTAGCAAAGCACTAGACTCGGCTACTCCACTAATCTCGGAATGAAAACAATCATACCACTCGGAACAACGTTCCTACAATCTCGATCCAAAAAGGGATTTACACTCGGAAGAAGAAAACTTCCTACAACTCGGAGAACAAATCTCCTACACTCGGAGAATAATCTCCTACAAGATTAAAAAGAAATTTGTACAATACAAACATTAATCTTCCCAGATCTGAAAATCTCTCCCTAGGTCTTCTTTCTTGGACTTTGCGGCTTTATCAGAAATTATAGAAGAGGACGCTCGGCTAGATATATTCTGAGAAACTTTGACTCACACGATAAAGGTGTAGATGGAGAATGATGAAACTCTTGATCTGCAAATCGATCTGGATCGAAAGTAGCCTTGGCGATCTTGAAGAAGAACGACGACTTCTGTAGATTTGGAAAATTATCGGCTCGATCCAGAAACTTAGAATAATAGAAATCAAGCGCTTAGGGTTAGTCATAATGACAAGACCTTTTATAAGATCTCCCTAACTGTTATATTTGTCATTAATGACAGCCACGTGGACCAGTCATATCAAAGAATTCAAAACCTAGATCTGTCAGGGACTCAAGGAAATTTTCTGAAATTGAGACAGCATTACTCGAGTGAGATCAATACTACTCGAGTGATTTAACTGGCTCTTGAGTGAATGACTCTGACTACTCGAGATGAGGTATTTCTTGAAATTCTGGATAGAGAAAGAAAAAACTCGAGTGGATAAGAGATCACTCGAGTGCTAGATATACTTCTCGAGAGGTAGACTTGAACTTCTCGAGAGCATGGACTTTGGAGAAAATTCTAGAGGAAATGTCGATCACTCGAGTACTGAAACTGGACTACTCGAGTACTAAACGAACTACTCAATTACATGGTGTACAACCTTGGGCTCGTAGGAGCGGAAGGATAAAGAGAAAGAGTGTTGCTCGACTAGGAGAGGGGATCTCAAAGCAATAGTTGGCTCGCTAGGCGAGACAGTCCCAGGAAAAGGGCCACTCTCCTGGCAAGGGTGGGCTAGGAAATACGAGCCCAACGAGAGGGCCACTCACGAGGCAAGAACCAACTCATTAGGCAAGACGAGCCCATAGGAGGGAGCTCCCGCCTGCGAGATGGTGCTCTCCCCAAGCGCCGGTTCAGCAAGGGGCCATGCATCGGTTCAATGGTTGGTCGAGGACCGGTTTAGTTGGAAGGTAGTTACCTTTTTTAGCCCCATGTGATTTTACACTTTTGCCCTTGGTGGTCTACGTATAACCCTTCAAAACAATGGAGTTTGACTGTTGGCAGACCTGACCCAGGGTATTTTGGTAATTTCAGGTCAGCAAAGACTATAAATAGACGCACAGGGGCTATTCAGAAAGGGCTTTTCCATATTTTTCTCCAGGATCTTCTTGTGCTTTCTGAGGATCTCCAAGCCCAACTTTTGGCTTTGGAGGGGAAGCTCTCAGATATCTTCTGGGTAAGTGGTGGGACCTCCCTATTGAGGCTTTGGGTCGGTTCTTGATCCTTTATAACCAGTCAGAGATCGGAGCTTGGGGGAAGTAGGTGTTGGCTATGCCCCTATTTTCGAACTTTCATTGAGGTAAATTTTTGGCTTCAACAGTTTTGGTGTGGTGAGCGTGGAAGGTAGCTTATACAAGAAAGCCTTGAGTTTAGTCCTATGGCTGGAGGTGAAGGTAAAGGATTTGGTTCTGGAGGTTCCCCACCCCCTGGGGAGAGGAAGCGACAAGAAAGATGTTAGAGGACATCAGGCGAGAGGTCCTGCAGATCATCAGCCTGGCCTTCTCGACAAGGAGCGAGTGAGAAACCCCTCAGGTTCCGGTAGAGGTGGTCCCGCTCTTGGGCGAGAATGCTCCTGGGCAGCGCCCTGGGAAGGAGGTCCTGACGGAGGTCGGCGAGAGGGACGTAGCCGCACGAGAGCTCTTCCCAGGCAAGCATCCTGGGAAGGAGGTTCCGACAGAGGTTGGCGAGAGGGAGGCGGCTGTGCGAGAGCTCATCCATGGGCATGGTCTCACGGATCGGGCCAGCCAGCCGAGGCCGCGAGACGTGCCTTCTCAGCAGACAGGTGGTGAGAGCGCTTTCAGCGATCTCATCATCTCAGCTCCGGTGCCAGAGGGTTTCGAGAGCCCGACATGTCCTACTATTCGAGGAAAGATAACCTTGTGCAGCATGTACAGTGGTTCGAAGATGTTGTTTTGATAAAGCAGATGACGCATGCCTTCAAGTGTCGGCTGTTTGCCATCACGTTAAAGGAGAAGGCCCGGGACTGGTTCCACCAATTACCGGCAAGTTCGATCTACAGTTTTGAGGACCTGTGTTGAGGGTTCTTGTTGAGGTTCTCGACTTTGAAGAAGAGTAAGAAGGAGGCAGAATGCTTGTTTGCGGTGAGGCAGAAGCAAGACGAGACGCTGGGTCATTACGTTGACCGGTTTCAGGAGGAGATCCTCGTAGTCCAGGAGGTCCCAGGGTATGCACTGATGCTCGCTTTTACAATGGGGCTGTTGCTGGGATTCTTTAGCATGGAGTTGAAGAGAGTGCCCCCTCTCTTTTGAGGAGGTCATGGAGAGGGTGACAAAGGAGATAGACTTTGAAAGGGAAAATATGGCTTTTGCCAGAAAGTTGTCCAGGTTGGCGGAGGATGATGTGAAGGAATCAGGAGCAGGAAAGCAGAGGGAGCAAAGGGAGTAGAGAGAAGAGAGTAGGAGGGAGGAGCCCCGAGGGCAGGGTCAGCATCAAGGATGGGGGCCTGGGAGCCGAACAACCGGTTGGGTTGGAGGCCTCAAGAGGGTCGCCCCCAGGGGCAAGGAGGAGGCTTTTAGGGAAGAGATAACTTCCGCGAGCCAAGGAAGTTTGAGCAGCCGGCTTGGAGGCAGGGGCAGAGGGGTGACTTCCTACCACACCAAGAAGCAATGGAGGTCGGTCGAGGTATAGGAGGAAGGAGAGGAGTTCGTGGAGGAGCTGGAAGAAGAGGAGGCGAAGAAGGAAGAGGGGGCAGGGCAGCGCTGCTTTATATGACTTCCACTAGGAGGAGGGGTCACGCGACGGACACCTGCCCAGAGTTCCTGGAGAAGAGAGAAGCTAGGGGATGGGGAGGCAGGATCCGCTAATAAGGATCGTAGAGGTGCAGTAGCGAGATGGGGAAGACATGTGCAAGGACCGGGCAGACGTGGGAATCCGGGGAGGGATCGGGGTGATCCATGGAGGAGTTGGGATTGAGGCAACTCGCAAGGGGAGCCTTCAAACAATGTTCTGAAGGTGGGTTGCCTCGACCTCCCAGGCTCCCCCTCCGAAGGAAAAATTTACTTTTTCATCAGCAGATATGCCAGAATTCGAAGACCCGTTCTGCGATGCTTTGGAGATCTAGACGGTGGTAGAGAACTTCACGGTCTTCAGTATCCTGGTCAACAATGGGAGCTCCATGAACGTGATCTTCAAGAAGGCCTTCAATAAGATGAAGGTCAAGGCCAAGAGGGTCTTAGCTTCTGACGGGCCATTGTTTGGACTTTCAGGAGAGAGGAAGGAGGTAGAAGAAGGAGTAGGGCTGCATGTGAAATTATGGGGCATGTCATGGAACTGTAGGTTCGTGATAGTGGACACCCCAAGTAGTTACAATGACATCTTTGGGTGCCCCATCATCAGTGCCTTTCCCTATGTCCCCTCCACATTACATTAGTGCCTCAAGTTCAACAACTGAGGGGTGTAGGTGAAGATCAGGGGGGACCCGAAGTTGGCGAGATAATGCTACGTGACGGCGGTCAACACCGTATCTTGGATGATAGAGGCAGAAGAGCTGGAGAGGGAGATGACAGAGCAGGAAGAGGTTGTCAGAGAGGAAGTGAGCCGAGAGGAGGAGATCAGGGGGATGGTGGAGGAGCAGAGAGGAGTTGTGCAGGAGGTCCAGAGAGACAGAGAGTCGGAGCTGCGAGAGGGATGATAGGAGGAAGGAGTTGAGGAAGTAGGAGGAGAAGGAGTTTATATAGAGGCCGTAAGGGGCATGGAAGTTGAGCAGCATGAGAGCCTTGGAGAGGCGATGGAAGTTGAGTAGGCAGGAGGGGAGGAAGAGTTTGGTCAGGAAGAGGAGGCGAGGGTTGGCTGGGAGCAGTCGCGGCTGGAACCGGCTGAGGAGGTGGTGGAGATGGAAGTCTTCACCAGTGCCGGACAAGTGCAAAGGGTGCGGATCAGTGGGGGCTTAGGTCCCGAGGAACAGGAGCGGATGCGGGCTTGTATCCAGAGCAACGTCATCATCTTTGCTTGGAGTGCGGCGGACATGTCGGGCATCGATGCGAATTTAGCCTACCACTGCCTGAACCTGGACTCCTGGACGCACCCCATTCGCCAGAAGATGATGACCATCACTACCAAGCTAGAGAAGACCATCCGCGAGGAGGTCAAGAAGCTTCTGGAGGCCGGCTTCATCTCAGAGATCCAGTATCCAGGCTGGATCTCAAATGTGGTAATGGTAAAGAAGGGGGGAGGAAAATGGCGCATGTGTATTGACTTTTCCTTATTAAATAAATCATGCCTCAAAGATTGCTACCCCTTGCCTCGGATCAATGCGCTGGTTGATTCAGCCATGGTTTTTCTATTATAAGTTTTTTGGATGCTTTTTCAGGTTACCACCAGATTTGAATGCATCCTCCCAATGTCAAGGATGTTTCGTTCATCACAAGGGAGGGGTGCTTCAACTATAAGATGATGCCCTTTGGGTTGAAGAACGCAGGGGCTACAAACCAACGCATGATGGATCGAGTCTTACAGGGTCAAAGAGGGAGGAACCTAGAGGTCTATGTTGACGATCTGATGGTCAAGAGCAAGTGTATGGACTCGCACCTGCGGGACCTAGAGGAGACGTTCACCACCCTACGGAAGTTCAAGATGAGGCTAAACCCCTTGAAGTGTGTCTTCTGGTCTAGCTGTGGGAAGTTCCTTGGACACCTTCTAACCTTGGCAGGGGTAGAGCCCAACCCAGATAAGGTGAAGGCCATCCTGGAGCTAGAGTCACCACGCAGTGCTAATAAGGTCCAGCGCTTAACAGGAAACCTGGCCGGACTAAGCAGATTCCTCTCCAGGTTAGGGGAAAAATGCTCATCGTTCTTCAAAGTGCTGTTGGGTAATCTAAGGTTCGATTGGACTGCCGAATGTGAATAGGCTTTTCAAGCGCTAAAGAGGCAGCTCTCACAGGCTCCATTACTTCAAAGCCCAAAGGAGGGGGAGGATCTAGCCTTATACCTCAGAGTAGGAGTAGAGGTCATGAGCTCTGTCCTAGTCAGGGAAGAGGGGAAGAAGCAATTGCCAATCTATTATGTTAGCAGGACCCTGAAAAAGTCGGAGCTCCGCTATCCTATTTTGGAAAAGCAGGCATATGATTTGATCATTTTAGCCAGGAAGCTTCGGTCGTACTTCCAAGCCCATTCGATCAAGGTGGTGACAGACCATCCCCTCAGCAAGATTTTTGAAGGAGTTGAGCACTCAGGACGGTTAGCCAAGTGGTCCATTGAACTGAGCGAGTTTGAAATCTCATTTGTGGCATGGCTCTCCATCAATGCACAAGTAGTGTCTGACTTCTTGGCCGACTATGTTGTTGAGGTCGGCGCCGAGGAGCAGCGGTCGCAGGGGGCATGGAAAATGGTGGTTGACGGGGCCTTGGGAAAGCATTCTCTCGGGGGAGGAGTGGTGTTGATAAGACCTCAGGGGGTAACTATAGAACAAGCGGTGGTCTTGCACTTCCCAATGACTAATAACCAAGCAGAGTACGAGGCCGTGATAGCCGACCTTTGTTTGGCAAAGGAACTTGAGATCCAGGATGTGGAGGCCTTTACAGACTCGTTGGTGGTAGCATCACAGATCCGAGGAGAGTTCAAAGCTTGGGAGCCCTCCCTTGCAAAGTATTTGTCTAAGGAAAGGATGATCATCGGAGGGTTCCGGTCGTTCTCAATCCAACACATTCCCAGGGAAGAGAGTGTAGTAGCCGATCGGCTGGCTAAGTTTGGACCTTGGGGGGGAGGAACCCTGACTGAGCAATTTCGACCGGCAATCTAGGAAGGGGTGTTGATGGAGGTGGATCGGCAATTCTCATGGGTGGACCCATTGGTAACCTTTCTGACCA
This sequence comes from Platanthera zijinensis, assembly GCA_039513925.1. Taxonomy (NCBI): domain Eukaryota; kingdom Viridiplantae; phylum Streptophyta; class Magnoliopsida; order Asparagales; family Orchidaceae; genus Platanthera; species Platanthera zijinensis. The sequence continues at coordinate 177,282,645 of CM077090.1, read as the reverse complement.
CTGGCGAGCTTCCAGAAGGGACTAAGGAGGCCAAAAGATTCAGGCACAAGGCAGCCCATTATCTAATACTAGAAGGAGGGTTGCATCGGAAGATGTTGTCATGGCTCCTGGCGAGGTGTGTGACCGAGGAAGAGATCCCGAGGATCCTGCAGGAAGTGCATTCAGGTGAGTGCGTCAGTCACTCGGGAGGAAGGATGTTAGAAGCAAGGGTGGTATGGCAAGGGTATTTCTGGCAGACCCTGAGGAAGGAAGTGGCTGAGTTTGCGAGGAGGTGCTAAAAGTGTCAGCTGTACGCCCCCTCCAGGTCTTGCCCGCTCAAAGGCTCCAAAGCATCATAACACCATGGCCTTTCTCCATCTGGGGGATGGATCTAGTTGGGCCTTTCCCTTCGGCTAGTGGGCAGAGAAGGTTTCTTCTAGTCATGATTGACTACTTTTCAAAGTGGCTGGAGGTCAAGGCGCTAGTCAAGGTCACCACCTCACAAGTCATCAAAAATTTCATTTGGGGAGAGATCATATGCAGGCATGGGTTGCCCCAGGCAATAGTGACAGATAATGGATCCTAGTTTGCCAGCGAAGAGTTCATCAGCTTCTGCACCCAATTAGAGATAGACCTTAGGTTTGCCTCCGTCCACCACCCTAGGAGCAATGGCCAGGTGGTGGCGGTAAACAAGATCATTGTGAACTTACTCAAGAAAAAGATGGAGAACTTGAGGGGGAATTGGGTGGAACAGCTCCCCTCAGTTCTATGGGCCTTGCGAACAACCACGAATAAGACCACCAGTGAGACCCCCTTCAAACTTTCTCATGGGTGTGAGGCGGTCCTTCTAGTGGAGTTCGAGGTTCAGTCCCTGCGGGTCACGACCGCGGGAGAACGAGATGAGGTTTGGAGGTTGGAGAATGAGGGGGAGTTACGCCTCTCATTGGATATGGTGGAAGAGCTGCGCGATGTCGCAGCTATCAGGCAGGAGGAAATCAAGCGGCGAATGACAAAGTACTTTGACAAGTACATCAAAATCAAACAATTCGCATAAGGAGACCTGGTGTTAGAGAAAGTTGATGCTGCAGGAAGATCAGCCCTCGTTGGCAAGCTCAACCCAAACTAGGAAAGACCTTACATTATTGAAAGGGTTCTAAGAACGGGAGGTTACCACCTCCAGGACGTGGAGGGGAGATCCATGAGCGAAACCTGGAGCGGTGATGACTTGAAACGCTTCTACCCATGGGGGGGAAAGGTGAAATTGTATATTCAAAGGAAATTATTATATTATATTCACTAACTTGTTATTTCTTTGGCTTTACCTAGTGTGGAATTCTGATTATATGATGGCTGGATGTTTGCACTACCCCAAGCCTGGCTCAGCACCAGATAGACCCGCTGCACATGCTCTCATTAGCTGGCAGGTCCGAAGGCTTGCCTTTGGGGGTAAGGGGCCTCGAGTGCTGCTCGGCCCCAGGTAGACTCATTTCTCAAGCTCTCATTAGCTGGGCAGGGCGGTAGGCATACTTGGGGGAAAGGACTTGGTCTTGGATGTGTTCTTTGATATACTTCGGCTTGGATGATTGCACTACCCCGAGCCTGGCTCGGCCCCAGGTAGACCCGCTGCGCAGACTCTCACTAGTTGGCAGGTCCGAAGGCTCGCTTGTGGGGGGTAAGGAACCCTGAGTGCTGCTCGTCCCCAGGTAGACTCACTGCTCAGGCTCTCATTAACTGGGCAGGGAAGTAGGCACACCTAAGTGGAAAGGACTTGGTAATGATTGTGTTCTTTGAGATACTCCGGCATGGATGATTGCACTACCCCGAGCCTGGCTCAGCCCCAAGTAGACCCACTGCGCAGGCTCTCATTAGCTAGTAGGTCTGAAGGCTCGCCTGTGGGGGTAAGGGAACCCGAGTGCTGCTCGGCCCCTGGTAGACTCGCTTCTCAGGCTCTCATTAGCTGGGCACGGCGGTATGCACACCTGGGGGGAAAGTACTTGGTCTTGGATGTGCTATTTGAGATACTTCGGCTTGGATGATTGCACTACCCTGAGCCTGGATCGACCCCAGGTAGACCCGTTTTGCAGGATCTCACTAGTTGGCAGGTCTGAAGGCTCTCCTGTGGTGGTAAGGGACCCCGAGTGCTACTCGTCCCCGGGTAGACTCGCTGCTTAGGCTCTCATTAGCTAGACAGGGCGGTAGGCACATCTGGGGGATAGGACTTGGTCTTGGATGTGTTCTTTAAGATACTTCGACTTGGATGATTGCACTACCCCGAGCCTGGCTCGGCCCCAAGTAGACCCGTTGCGCAGGCTCTCACTAGCTTGTAGGTCTGAAGGCTCGCCTATGGGGGTAAGGGACCCCGAGTGCTGCTCGGCCCCGGGTAGAATCGCTGCCCAAGCTCTCATTAGCTGGGCAGGGCGGTAGGCACACATGGGGGAAAGGACTTGGTCTTGGATGTGTTCTTTGAGATACTTCGGCTTGGATGATTGTACTACCCTGAGCCTGGCTCGGCCCCAGGTAGACCCGCTGCGTAGGCTCTCATTAGCTGGCAGGTCTGAAGGCTCACTTGTGGGGGTAAGGGACCCCGAGTACTACTCGGCCATAGGTAGACTCGCTGCTCAGACTCTCATTAGCTGGGCAGGGAGGTAGGCACACCTAGGGGAAAGGACTTTGTCTTGGATGTGTTCTTCAAGATACTTTGGCCTGGATGATTGTACTACCCCGAGCCTGGCTCAGCCCTAGGTAGACCCACTATACAGGCTCTCATTAGCTGGCAGGTCCGAAGGCTCGCCTGTGGGGGTAAGGGACCCAGAGTGTTGCTCGACCCCAGGTAGACTCGCTGCTCAGGCTCTCATCAGCTGGGCATGGTGGCAGACACACCTGGGGGGAAGGACTTGGTATTTGATGTGTTCTTTGGGATACTTCGGCTTGGATGATTGCTCTACCCTAGGCCTGGCTCGGACCCAGGTAGACCCACTCCCCAGGCTCTCATCAAGCTGGCAGGGCAGTAGGTTCACTCAGTGGCAGAATAGTTGGGGAGACCTCTTTAAGAAGTACCCTACTTAAGTTCATGGAAAATAAAATTGTGGGAGATATGGGTTGGAGCAGTGCGAGTAGAAGATCCACCACTAACAGCCTCTGGGATGGTCTCGCTTATGGCGAGCGGGCACTCACAGGAGATAGAAGGCTCGACCTAATGATAAAGGAACAAGTTAAGTCACTAAAAACCACTCGCGTCAGAAGTGTCTTGAGGCGATACGAGAGGGTTAAACCTATTGGTCTTGTGTATAAATGTGAGGGGGAGGTAACGACTCGCTCCCTTGAGAGTCCACTCTACGGTGAAGCGGCGAGACGGGGTGCAGTCCCATCTCGCAGGCGTGGGCGCATTAAAGGGTTGTCTCGCAGTAAACAAAATGAAGAAGTGGAAAAAAGGAAAAGCGAGGCGGCTAGACGGGTGAGTAGCACCGTCTCGCGAACAGAAGCAAGCCAAAGAGTTGTTTCACAAAAATATAATATAGAATAAAGTAACAAGACGAGTTTATCTATTTGATCAATGTGACTATCCATTACAGAGTTATGAATACGCTTTCAAATGTTGATCACAGAAAGAAACTCGAAAAGGAACTAAGTAAAATTATGCAGAAGAAAAAAAGTGGAGGGGGTCCTGGATCTCGCCGGCATTAGTTCATTCCCCCTCGCTGGAAGAAGAATCTTCACCCTCCACATCGTAGAGCTCGGGGACTAAATCGCGAATGGTCACCGCCTCGTAGTCTTTCTTAATGACCCCCAGCTCCTTCATCAACTTCAGAACAAGCTCCGCCTCCTTGATACTATCGTCTCGACACTGTTCCTCGACTTCATCCAGAGAATAGTGGGGCAGAGGTGCTTAGAGGGTTCCACAGTGAGACGACGACGACAGCTGTCCCAGAGGTAGGCGACCTGAGTTTTCAAATCCATATTTTCTTCCTCCAGGGCCGCCATGCACAGATGCATCCGTTCAGCCATCTCGGCATCCTGCGAGACGATCTCTAGTTAGCAAAGGGTCTGTTGAGGAGAAACAAATCAAGGGTAAATACTAAAACTTACCACACCACCCTCGATCTTGGTCGAGAAGGGTCTCAGAAACCACCAACCTCTTTTCAAGGTCTCCCGACCTCTCGCGCTCTACCGCCAGCCCATCCTCAGTCTCCTTCCACTTTCTGTTATTGAAGAGTAGGCAGTGCGAGAGGCAGTGCGAGAGCTCCAAGGCGCGGAGCTAGGCGTGGGAGGTCTTCAGCACCAGGTCCCGCAAAGACTCCTTCTCAACGGAATCAGCTTCTGGACCTCTGTACAAGCCGTAGCCTAGATAGAAGGCATGGCTTGTAGGGGCGTCCTGATCCCTCCATACATGAAGGAGGGTGGAGATGGACACCATATTCCCATTCTTCTCCCATACGAGGACTGGTTCGCCGATGGCGTTTCGTACCATGGGACCCATGTTATAGTTCTGGTGGAGGAAGGGTCCGGGCAGTTGGATGAAGTGACTTCGCGAGACGGCGAGGGTGCCAGTCGACCAGAAGTAGTAGCAATCTGGGCAGTCAGGGCCGTCTCGCGGGCAGGCGAGACGGAATGGCGAGGGGGTGAGCAGGGTGACTGGGACTCACCTACGGAGGTAGGGCTCAGAGTCCCCGATATCTCCTTCCTCTCCTTTGGGGCCTTCTCCCTTTTTTCCTTAGGGAAGGCCATGACTTTATTCATCTTCTTTTTAGAACGACTGGAGCGAGACGGAGCAGCGTCTTCTACTTACCTCTTCTTGGGGGCAGGAGCCAGAGACTCCTTCGCCGCCTACGCCGCCATACTAATGCAATAGCAAGGCCTTTGAACGGCTTGGAATTGCTCCGGTAAGGAGGGTGGACGGTAACGTTGTGCTCTCCTAAACGCAAGCAATAAGGTGATGAGGTGGCGAGACAAAGAACAATAAATGCGAGATAAGTGAAAAACGAGAGTACCTTCGCTGGGGAGCACAGGAAGTAGCGAGTCGAGGCCCCGCCGCAAGAAGTGGACCTCGAAGTTTTTGCCGATGAAGAAATTGTATAGCAGTTCATCAGTGCCGCCCACCTGTGGGGACACATAAATATCTCAGCAGGCAAAACGAGCGCGAGCGGGACCCCCCCCCCCCCGAAGTTGTCGCGGATGAACACAAACCTGGTGAGCCAATGATGGTTCTTATTCGGCGTCTCACACACCTTGAGCCCTTGCCTCGTAATGTATGAGATGCCGTCGGCGTTGGCGTGGTAGAGGAAGAGCTTGTAGAAGACAGTCAAGCTAAACTTGATGCGCTCCCGGCGCATGTAGCTAGCGAAGGCGATTAACATCAAAATGGCATTTGGGTTAAGCTGTGCTGGGACGGCGCAGAAATATTTCAAGACCTGTTTTACCTCCGGCAAGAGGGATAGTCTCAACCCCGCCTCGAAGTGCGAGACGGGAAAGGAGAGTTCTCCCGGGTAATAGGTGTTGATCGCCTCGCCAACCTTGGGGGGTCGCGACTCGAACCCTTACCTCATGAACTCGCGGACAAATTTTCTATAGTCCTCGTCAAGAAGCCTGCCGAGAGGGAATTCATGGTTTGTAAAACGTTTCCCACAGCGGCTGCGCCCCTCGCCTTCGTCAACTTTCTTCTTCCCCATTCTAGGCGAGACGGATGGGGGGAGGCGGTTAAAAAGGAGTAGTTAGAAGGAGAATCGGCGAGACGGCCGAGGGAGGATGGAGCGAGAAGAACAAAAGGTAAGAGCGACAAGCGAGACAGAAGAAGGAGGGGGACGAGAGCTGGGACGCAACAGGGGTGAGAGCGCAGATATCCATCTGATCCTAGGGGAGGGGGTATTTATAGCGGACATAGTCAAGGAGAAAAATGACAAAAAGGGGCGGGAAAATATATGGAAGAAGGGGGAGAGTCGGTCGACGTTTCACACACTATCTCTCTCTGCCTTGATTCGTGTGTGGCCCATCACAGGCTTCCTCAGCAAGTAATAAATAAATAAATACCAAAAAGAGGATTAAAAAGAAGTTAAAACTGGCATTAAGATAAACCAGAAGCAATAAATACTTAATAGTCCCATCCCGCACAAGGCGGGCTCCATGTTTGCAGATCTTAAGCTACTAGCGAGGTGGTAGCATAATATATGTTACAGAATTATTACAAGCTTTATGGAGTAAAAAGAAAGCGAAACTACTAAAGTAAGCAAGACGAGCCGGGAGGTATTCAATGTTTGAGCCATTTTCAGCGGCCACCGCAAGACCCTGCAGATGGGGGCCGGCTAGGGAGGTGAAAAGCACGAACAGCGTCGACACCACGGCGTGGGAGATAAAGTTGCTGATCAACCTCGTTTAGGATGGTATGAGGGTCAGTCTTGTCTATCTCGATGTCAGAATCGACCTCCGAAGACAGGCGAGCACATTCAATTTCTAGCCAGTCGATTCGCCGGTTGGCCGCTTGCTTATCTTGTTCCAACTTGCGGATAATGGGCGCGTGCTCCCGGAACATCTCGACTGTCCTATGCTTCATCTCTAGCAAGTCCATGGGGTCAACCAGGTAGTCTTGGATCTTGTCTATTGGAGGAGGGGATGAGATGACAAGTTTCCTAGAAAATTCCTCAATAGGCGAGTCGACTTGGGTGCCTGCGCAAGGAGCTGAAGAGTAGAGTAAGGGGGGTTATCGCAGGAGTGCATGGGAGTAGTGAGCAGGACAGAGGACCGAGAGGGAAGGTATTTTACCAGGATGGCGAGAGGTCCCATCGACCTGAGAAGGGTCATCCTTCCTCGCGCTTGGAGGAGTAGATGGAGGAGTAGATGGAGGAGTAGATGGCTGAGGCGAGACTGAGTTTTGGCAGTGGACGACGGTGTCATCCCGCAAACTTTCTTGTCGGTGTTGAGGTAACAGGGATCTCCCTGAAAAAACAAATTGTAAATGAGAAGATACGAGCGAAGGAGAAATAGGGATAAAGGCAAAAATTCACCTCTTTCTCTCTGGGAGACGCGGGAGGAGGAGGGGCTTGGATTTCCGGGGAAGTGCGAGAGGGATCCTTTGTCGAGGAGGAGGGGTCAGTTGTTTTTACCTTCTTCAGGCGAGGCAATGATGATGGTAAGGAGGGGGGTGCAAACCGGAGCTGAGGTCAGAGCGACCATGTTGGCCTTGTTCTGTTTGCGCACCATCGCAAAGTATTCGTGGAAGCTCTTGCCGTGAGACATGATTGTAGCAGAGCTAAAGAAGGATGAAATGTGGAAAGGGGGCATTCTCTACACGGGGTGGGAATCCTATATTTATAGGCTTCGGTGGAGGGCCCCCCAAAATATTCCCTCATAAATATACTTTAATGACACGAGCCTCGGTTGGACTATCTTTCCGAGCTTGAGGCAATCTCGAAAAAAACGGGGATTGTGTACAACCTCGGGCTCGCAGGAGCGGAAGGCTCAAAGGAAAGACGGCTGCTCGACTAGGCGAGGGGATCTCAAAGAAATAGTTGGCTCGCTAGGCGTGTGGGTCCTAGGAAAAGGGCCACTCACCCGGAAAGGGTCAGCTCGCTAGGCGAGATAGGCCAAGCGAGAGGGCCACTCGCGAGGCAAGAACCAACTCGCTAGGCAAGATGAGCCCATAGGAGGGAGCTCCCGCCCGCGTATTACGCTGCTCTCTCCAAGCGCCGGTTCGACAAGGGGCTAGTCATCGGTTTAGTGGTTGGTCGAGGACTGGTTCAATTGGAAGGTGGTTTACCTTTTTTAGCCCCAAGTGATTTTACACTTTTGCCCTTAGTGGTCTGCGTATAACCCTTCAGCAAAGTTTGGCTATTGGCAGACCTGACCTAGGGTAATTTGGTAATTTCAGGTCAGCAAAGACTATAAATAGACCCACAGGGGCTTTTCAGAAAGGGATTTTCCATATTTTTCTCCAGGATCTTCTTGTGCTTTCTGAGGAGCTCCAAGCCCAGCTTTTGACTTTGGAGAGGAAGCTCTCAGAGATCTTTCGTGTAAGAGGTGGGACCTCCTTGCTGAGGATTTGGGTCGGTTCTTGATACTTTACAACTAGTCAGAGATCGGAGCTTGGGGGAAGTAGGTGTTTGCTACGCCCCTATTTTCGAACTTTTGTTGAGTTCATATTTTGGCTTCAACACATGGATTTGCTACTCGAGTGAGGTTAGAATCTTCTTGAGAACTATCTTCTGTCACTCGAATTAAGCTACTCAACTACTCGAGTACTCAGCTAGACTACTCGAGTACTTAACTTAGAAAATTTCTGAGAATTAAAATTGAACACTCGAGAATGAGAGAAGGTCTACTCGAGTACTGGACTTGGCTACTCGAGATCTAGATTAAGGCTACTCGAGAACCACTTCCTTTAATCGAGTTTCAGACACGACCTACTCGAGAGCTTCTAAGGTTTTTACTCGAGTACAAAGAATCCACTCGAGTAAAATACTTAGAATATTTCTCAGTTTTATGAAACTTCAGTTCTTCATTCCAAACAACATCAAGTCTTCCTTTATAAGTCCAAGTGCTTGAAAAAGAAGTGTATCCCAATAGAGAGGCTATACATGTATCAACGCCATGGATTAGACAATGAGGAATTATATTGTATGGTCCTGTGTTTGATGACCCACTATAGACTGACATTGGTCTACACTTGACAATAAGCCCTGCAAACACATAACTAGAACAGGAAATCAAATACAACCTAATTCATCTTACTTCAAGGGTGACTTCATGCAAATCTAGGTTATTGTGGATACAATACCCAACAATCTCCCCTATTTGTAGAAGTCAGAACCCTCTACACTAAGGTGAATTATACCAAAATAAAAATAACTAGATATTTGAAAAGTAAGCTGAAGTGAGGGTAAGATCTACCTTTACTCTAGAGGGGGTTGAATAGAGTATTTTAAAATAATTTTGCAAATTAAAAATTAATTGGCAGTGGAAGACTTAATTTAATTATAGTGTATTGTGCTCACAGTAAAAAAAGTAAAGTAAAGCAAGACGGCAAATTCACAGTACACAGCAAATAAAACACAGGCAACCAGAAGACACAAGGAGCTATAGTGGTTCCCTAATCAACCTGAGTACATCCACTCTTCTACCACCCTAGGTAGGAATCCACTACAGGATGAGTTGATCAGGTTTCCTGAGCACCAATGAGCTTTTGATAAGGTGCTCAAAAACCACACAAGATTTTTTGATAAGGTATCTTGCCACCATTGAGTTTTGACAAGGTCTCAGAAACTAATCACAAAACTTTTGAAGGGAGTTTTGAATAACCCTTTTACAACAACAGAAAATAAAATTAGGTGAAGTTGTTCTTCTCTGTCAACAGTCAAAGAGAAGACTAGAGGATTGATGATGTCAAAGCTCCCGCTGAGATTAGCAGTAGGTCAGGAGAAGAAGCTTTGCACAGGGTGATTGGCCTTCAGTAAGATGAGATCTCCAGCAAATGATGATTTCAGCAAAGGCTGAAATATGTTGTGTCTGGTGTCTTGATTGATGAAGACTGGAAAGCTTGAATCGGAGAGGAGGTCTGAAAGAATAGAAGGAATTCTTCTCTGTGTGTTGATCTCCTTCTCTGCTCAATTCCTTGTGTTCTGTAAGAACTCTAATACTATAATCCTTTAGTTCTTATGTGTGTCTGTCTCTTAGATGTTGTTCTTGGTTGTTGATTCTCTTGTTGGTGATGTTAATATCTGTCTCTATTGTCTGAAAAGATATATTGAAATCCAATCTTCTAGATAGCCGTTAGCTAGTCATAAAAGACTTCCTTTAATGGTAACTGTCTCTAGAGGAAAGTCCTAAGAAACTTTCTCTTTTAGTCTCCTTGAAACTTGCTCCAGATAGATTGAAATGGCTACAAAATCTTTTGCATTAAATGCTGGAGATTGAAGAAATTTGAATTCCATAACAAACTGATTTGAAATCCTGATATCATCGATCTCTCAAGAAAATTGTCGATCTGAGCTCGACTATCGTCGACCTGAGCTCAGAGACTAGAATTTGACTTGAGATAGAAATCATCGATTTGAGCTCAACTATCGTCGATCTGAGCTCAGAGACTAGAATTTGACTTGAGACAGGAACGTCGATTTGAGCTCAGAGATCGTCGAACCGAGTTCGATGACTCGTCGACCTGAGCTCAGAGATAATCGAACTGAGTTCGACGCCTCGTCGATCTGAGCTTGACAAAAATTGCCTTGATCTTCTGCACTTGTAATCTGTACTAGGAGGTTCTTGGGGGCAGCTTTCAAACCTAAGTTCTAAGCCTTAGACCTATTCTAGTTGACCTTTAAATCTATACAAAGAGGTCAAGACACAATCCTATGGACATAGTGATCCTTACCCAAATCAGTAATAGGATGTTCCAACAATCTCCCCCTATTTGGGTTAGGATTACTATTTACAAGATTTAGGAAATAAAAAGCATTCAAGCAAAAACAAATACAACATTGCAGAAGATTAAATAAACAGCATTGCAGAAGCATATGTATAATCACACTGATTGTTCAGAGAGAGATATATATAGTTTAGCTTACACTATCAGTCATTTTCCTTATTCTTTTTGAAGAGGATTTCCCTATTGGGGTTTTCAGCTTCTCTCTTAGATCTTCTTTCATCAGCAGCACCAAGGGTAGTTTGAGATTTGGCTCTAGGGACAACTGCCTCTGGGTGCAATTCCATGTCTCTTTCTGGATCAAAGAATTTTCTGGAAGAATATCTTTCAAGCTCTTTCTTTCTCTGTTCAGACAATGTTGAAAAATTGGAAGTGTCTTTTCCTTGTTCTCTGGCTTTTCTTATCTGATCTAATGCAGCTAGCTCCTTCATTCTTGCTGTCCAAGAGACTTGGTTGTTCTCTGGATATTCATAAGATATAGGAGGTTCATATCTATTAATAGTGTCAGAAGGAGGAGCTCTTGAGGGAACATTTTCTTTGAGCTTATAAGGGAATGGACCAGTAAAGTATCACTTGAAGCAGTTGGTCTTTTCCTTTCATATGGTCTGTATCTTGATTTTCCTCTGGAATATACTTGCTGATCTCTCTGATTACCTCTTTGTTGACTTCCTCTGGATTGATTTCCCTTGGAGCTGTAACTTCTTGACTGAGAACCTCTTGCTTGAACATGAGAATGGGAAGATCTTTGAGTAGAGATAATTGAGGCTGAATCAGCACTGGATCCTGCACCAGAAGAAGGAGGGGAGGAGGAATAAATGGAAGAGATCTTTCCTTGCATCTCTTTTTCTTTTTCATTGCCTTCAGCTGATTTCTAGAGTATTGCATCCAATGTTCAGTGATAGGGCAATCATGCAATATATAGTAAGGAATATCATTGTCATTAGTGGCTTTCTCTGCAGGAACTTTCTTCATTGCTTTGCTTCTGGCTTTCCTCTTCCTTGTAATGGTTGCAGAGGAATCATTAGAATCAGTCATGTATTCATCACTTTCAGAACTCTGGGGATTGTCATACAAATCATCAATTCTCTTTATATAGTCCTGTGTAGCTTTAGAAGGAGCAACAGGAGCAGGAGCAGAAACAGTAGTAGGAGCAGGAATACTGACAGCAGGAGCAGAAGTAGAAACAATAACAGTAGCAGCAGCAGCAACAACAAAAACAACAACATCAGTATCTGAAGCAATAACAGCAGGCTCTGAATCAATATCATCAGACTCTGAAACACTAGCCTCTGTGATGATCATATCATTATCAGCAATATCAATACAAACACCAACAGCAGTAATTTCCACATCCTTGATTGAATTGATATATGATAATATCAGGCTGGATCACAGTGAGAAAAGGCACAATGGCCTTAGTAAGATCTTCAGCATCTTGTGCTGGAAGATATCTGCTATATAGAGCATCAAAATCTGAAAGCAGTGACCTGAAGTCAACTGTATTGAAAGAAGGAACTGGAGCTGGAGCTGGAAGATCTGGCACTTCTTCTGAACTTTGCATGAAGTCTGAATCTTCAGCAGGCAGTATGACTACTTCATTGGGCATCTCCCCCTGCCTGGATTAAGTATAGACTGGATCAAGGAACCCTAAAGAAGGGTTTGCCTGAGGAAGATGGGAAGAAAAAAACCTGGCAGATGAATCATTAATTGATTTGAGAAGTGGAGCCAAGGAGGTATCCAGCAAGAGTGTTAGCCTGGGAGCTAACATCTCATATAATTTATCAGCAAGGGCAAGAACATCTACTTGCTCAAGAGAGGCTTGTGTAGAGGTAGAGATGAAAGTTGCAGAAGTTGATGATATTGGTGGAGCTGCAGAGATGTGTAGAGATGATGTGGATGGAAGTGGTATGGATGGTTCATATATGGGGATGGTGGTGATGGATGTAACTAGGATGGTAATGGATGGAGTGACTATGGTTATGGATGGGGTGAATGAGGGCTGAGCTAGGATATCCTGAAATAGTTGTTGATAGGAAGTGGAAGAGGATGGAGGCTCTAGAGGGGATGAAGGAGAATCATCTATATAGGAGTCATCTAGGAGGTTTAATGATGGTGTATGGATGGATGAATCAATGTCAAGAGGGGGATAGAAATGTAGGGGATGAAATTGCTCTTGAAGAGTGGCTGGAGGTGGTGATAAGATGGTTGGTGATGAAATTGAGATTGGGGATGAAATTGTGATGAGGGATGTAGGGATGGTAGAGGAAACATGAGGTGGAGATGGTGTAGATGAGGAGGAGGAAGCAGGCAAGTCTTCTAGTGGGGCAGTTGCCTGAGGGGAAGTGACTGAAACAGTCCTTGTGCCTGAAGTAGAGGTAGCTGCAGGATCCCTGCTGGGTTTGGCAATCTGCCTATCCCATTTTCCAAAGAGAGCACAAGAGAGTCTCTTGGAAGCATTTATGTGCATGCCATTAGATACTAGCAGTTGGGGGCATCTGTTGTTTAAAAACAAGCCTACTATTTTCCCAAAGTTAACAAAATTCTTGTTAATTTTCTTCTTAATCAAGTCAAAGAAGATTTCTCCCTAGTTAAGATGTTTCTTGTCAAATATAGCAGCCATTAAACAGAACTGACACCTAGAGATAGTATCATGAGCAGAATGTTTTGCTAAAAGGACTTTTCCCACTACATCAGCCAAAAACCTGTACTCTATTGAAAGGTTTTTCTTAAGTAATTTGTTAGGGTTTGCTGCTGTATGTCCCATTCTATCCAGCATAACAGAAAATTCTTCTCCAGACAATTCAATAGTATCATGTCCAGTACTGAATTGAAAAACTTCTGTCAGAAGTGCGGGAGAGAGGGATACCTGGGTTCCTGAGATAGTCCCGACAACTGTATTTTGATCCAGATTATGGGTTGTGTATACCCATTCTTTGATTTCATCTGCAACCAGCTTAATCCTTGTAGTCATGATTGTGACCAACTGTTGTTCCTTAAAAAGTTCCAGAATTTCCTTGAAAATTTGATCACTGCCTTCAAACGAGTCCATATCGATGTCAAATCTGGTATCAAACTTCATCGTGTCTAAGACAACAACTGAAACGACCATGTTTTCCTGCAAAAACAAACAAACAAGACCAAGTGTAGAAGGGTTTGGAGGGAAGGAAAGCTCTGCAGAAAGTATGAATGCGCAAAAGAGAACGACGACTGAAAAATGATTTTTATATCAGGGTTTGACGCAGAAAAGGAAAGATCGTTGAACTCAGTTCGACGATCTGGGCTTCTAAAGGAATCTGAAAGGTATTCAACATCGTCGATCACCGTTCGACGATATTGGAGAGCTTCGAGCTCCGTTCGACGATCTCTGACCGGAAAGAGATAACCTAGCACTATCTGGAAAACGCTGAGCTCCGTTCGACGATTTCATGAGAACGTCGATCTCCGTTCGACGATCTTTGGGAAAAACGTCGAGCGCAGTTCAGAGTTCAGAAAGAACCTATAGACACTAGAAAAATTTAAATTTTTTCCTAGTCTTGGTAAATTTTTAAAGTTTTAAAATCTTGGATCTTAGTTTAAACTTCCTCCATCTAACATTCCTAACTGATTCAGGAAGAATGTGTGTTTCTTTTCATCTAAGGGTTTGGTGAAAATATCTCCCCTTTGCAAATCAGTTGGGATATATTGAAGTTCAATTTTATTCTTTTCAATATTATTTCTTAAGAAGTGATGCCTAATCTTTATATGTTTTGTCCTACTATGGAGGACTGTATTTTGGGCTATAGAAATAGCACTGGTGTTATCACAAAAGATTTTTGACTTATCTAAGTTGTAACCATAGTCTAGGAGGTGATTTTGAATCCACAATATCTGTGAGCAACAACTACCTGCTGCCATGTATTCATCTTCAGTAGTTGATGTGGATACAGATGTTTGTTTCTTACAAAACCAGGAGACATGTCTGTCACCAAGAAACTGACAAGTTCCACTGGTGCTTTTCCTGTCTACTCTACATCCAGCATAATCAGCATCTGAAAATCCAGTTAATTCAAAACCTGAATCTTTTGGATACCATAGACCTAGATTTGGACAACTTTTCACATACCTAAGAATCCTTTTTACTAATGTTAGGTTTGACTCTCTAGGGCTTACTTGGAATCTAGTACAGATGCATGTAGCAAACATTATGTCAGGTCTACTAGCTGCAAGATACAATAAATAGCCAATCATTGCTCTATATGTTGTATGATCAACAGGTTTCCCATGTTCATCAGCATCTAATACAACATTAGTAGGCATAGGTATTTCATAGAGGATGCTTGAGACATACCAAATTTCTTAACAAACTCTTTTGCATACTTGGTTTGAGAATTGAATATGCCATCAACATGTTGTTTGACTTGCAATCCTAGAAAGAAGGAAAGCTCACCCATTCTACTCATTTCAAATTTTGAATGCATTAGGTTAGAGAACCTTTTGCACAAATTTGAATCAGTAGATCCAAAGATAATGTCATCTACATAAATTTGTACTAGTAGGATATTGGACTTATGGGTTCTAATGAAAAAAGTTTGGTCTACTCTACCCCTTATAAAATTATTTTCCAAAATAAAGCATGCTAAGGTCTCATACCATGCTCTAGGAGCTTGCTTGAGACCATATAATGCTTTATGCAATTTAAAATATAATCAGGATGAGTAGGAGAGATAAAACCTTGGGGTTGTCTGACATAGACTTCTTCCTTGATATCTCCATTTAGAAAAGCACTCTTTACATCCATTTGATAAACTTTGAATCTCTTGTGAGCTGCATAGGCTAGGAATATTCTTATGGCCTCTAACCTTGCAACTGGTGCAAAGGTCTGGTCATAATCTATTCCTTCTTCTTGAGAGTATCCTTGTGCAACTAGCCTTGCCTTGTTCCCTACAATAATGCCTTGATCATCTAATTTGTTCCTGAATACCCATTTTGTTCCAACAAATGAATGATCCTTTGGCCTTGGCACTAGCTCCCAAACTTTGTTTCTTTCAAATTGATGTAACTCCTCTTGTATTGCAATGATCCAGTGTGGATCTTGTTCTGCATCTTGTATGGATTGAGGCTCAATTTGAGAAAGAAAGCAGGTGTGCATCAGATTTTGGTTGACCTGATTTCTGGTTTGCACACCAGCTGTGATGTCTCCAATCACTTGGGAGATTGGATGATCTCTTGATGTTACTAAATCAACATGGGGTGTTGATTGTTCACCAACCTATGTTGTTGTTTCCTCTTGTGGAACCACAACTGGCTCTTCAATGTGGTTCTCACCAAGAAGTTGAGTGTCTTCTTCATCTTCACTGCTTTCACCTTTTTGTTGGATAGGTGAAGGTGTTGTATCCTCTTCAATAATGTTTAACCTGTTCAAATTCTCTGAGAGAGAATGTACCTGCAAAGGTTCTATGGTAGAGGTATTCTTCTCCTTATAAGACATGTTAGTTTCATCAAAAGATATATGTACAGATTCTTCAATTTTAAGAGATGACTTGTTATACACCCTATAAGCTTTACTGATCATGGAGTATCCCAGAAACACTCCTTCATCAGCTTTGGCTTGAAATTTTACTATATATTTCTTGTCATTATTATGTATGTAACAAATACAACCAAAATTTTTGAAATAGTCTACTTTAGGTTTCTTCCATTTGAGTAATTCAAAGGGAGTCTTGCCCTTCAGCTTATGTATCAAACTTCTATTCACACATAGTTTGAGGTGTTCACTGCCTCTGCCCAAAAGGATAGAGGAAGGTGAGCATCTGTCAACAATGTAGTAGCAGATTCAATAAGGGTTCTATTTTTCCTTTCAGCTACCCCATTTTGTTGAGGAGTTCTAGGAGTTGAGAAAGTGTGCCTGATCCCTTCACTCTGACAGAACTCTTGCATAAGAAGAGAATCAAACTCTGTCCCATGATCACTTCTGATCAGGGCAATGTGAGTATTGAACTCAATCTGTATGCATTTGAGAAACTCTGTCAAACACTTAAAGTTATCAGACTTCTTCCTCAAAAAGAACACCCATGTGAATCTAGAGAAGTCATCTACAACTACTAAAGTGTAAGATTTCCCTCCTAGGCTTTGTACTGTAATGGGTCCAAAAAGATCCATGTGTAACAGATACAAGATCCTAGGTGAATCACTCTTATTGAATGACTTAAAACTATTTTTAGTTTGCTTGCCTAATTGACAAGCCCTACAAAGTCCTTCCTTCTTGTAGGGGCCAGAAGGTAGTCCTCTTACAAGGTTATCCTTGGATAGCCTAGCAATAGTTCTAAGGTTTACATGTCCTAATCTCTTATGCCATAGTTCATTTGGTTTACTAACAAAATTGAACAAACAGATATCTACCTTTGTTGATTGGAAATCTACAAGATATGTGTTATATTTCCTTTTACTTGTCAACACAGTTGTGTTGCACTCTGATTTGATTTTGCATGAAGATTTGTTGAAAGTCACCTGGTAGCCTTCATCACACAATTGACTGATGCTGATTAAGTTGTGCTTCAGTACTTCCACATAGGCCACCTTTTTGAATGTGACTGACCCTATTTGTACTGCACAATATCCCTTGGTCTGTCCAAAGTTTGAGTCTCCAAATATGACTTTGGGTCCAAGCTTGGCTTTGAAGGATGTTAGATTATCCTTGCTTCCTGTCATGTGCTTTGAGCACCCACTATCCAGATACCATTGCTGGTTTATTGTTGGATAGGTCTTCACCTACACATATAACAATTTATTTGTTTTTGACCCAGTTTACCTTGGGCCTAGGTTGATAACCTTTAAACTCTTAAATAAAAGACATCCTTGGTTGACTCTTATAGCCTTCAGGATGATATCTCCTAGGAGGTATTATCCATTCAGCATAAGGGTTGAAGTCTTGGGATGTAGGACCTCTAGGATTGAAGTTTGACTTACCCTTAAAAAATTATTCAAAGCTCTGAGCTCTGTTCGATGATCTCTGAGCTGAGTTCGACGATCTTGGGTCAGATCGTCGAGCTCCGTTCGAAGATCGACTGTGCCTGAGTTCAGAGTTCAGAGATCGTCGACCTGAGTTTGACGATTCAGCTTGAGATCGCTGAGCTCCGTTCGGAGATCGTCGAGCTCCGTTCGACGTTTTCTACTGAACTTTATTTTTCTTAGGTATATCAGAATTCTTCCTGGCTACCTCTACAACTACCTTTCCTTTATCTAAAATGAATTTGATTGGGGTTATTAATACTATAGGTTGGCTGGATGAAGCACCCAAGCCCAGTGTACTGTGAAGTCTTGAATTCACTGTGCTTGTGATGTCCATCAAGTTTGATGCTTCTCCCATTGAGGGATTCTTCAAACTTCTTTGCCTCAGATAGTTCACTTTTCAGTGAAGCTATCTGCTCCCTACAATATTCTAACTCCTCAGAGAGTTTGAGGTTATCTGATTTTAAGGTGCTGTGTTCAGACAGCTTATTTCTGAGAGAGATAATCTCTTTCTGAGACTTGAGTAGGTCTAAACACAGTGCCTTAAACTCAAATTTAAAGTCCTCTTAATTAAAATCAAAAGAGTCTATTACCTGATCTTCTTCAGCTTCAGGTTCAGATTCAGATCTTGACTCTTGTTCTGCATCTGAATTGTGTTGAGAGGCATTGATAGACATCATGCATAAGTCCTTCTCTTGGGCATCATCTTCATCATCACTTGAGCTTGATGAAGTATCTGATTCTTCTTAAGTCTCACTCCAGGTCTCAGCTACAAATCCTTTCCTGGTATGCTTGTTCTTTCTAGAGGAGGATTTGTCATAGTTGTTTCTCCTGGAGTCTTTGTCTCTTTTCCTTTCTCTCTTATCTTTCTTGTCCATGTTTTGGTTCTTTGGATAGTTAGGCACAATGTGGCCTTGTTTCCTGCATCCAAAATAGATAATCTCTTTATTACTTGATTTGTCATACCTTGGCTTTTCATGGCCTCTGGATGACCTTTTCCTGAAGTCTTTTCTAGCCATCTTGTAGAATCTTTTTGCTAGTAGGCTCATTAACTCTTCATTGCCTGTGACCTTGTCTTCAAGTTGTTCTTCTGTAGCTTTGAAAGCAATTGTATTCTCCTTCCTTGTTGTTGGAGAAGCTGCCTTTTGCTCTTCCTCTCTATTTTTGATGAGCAGCTCATAAGACTTGAGCTTGCCCAATAGAGCTTCAGTGGTGATCTCATTTAGGATTCTGGCATCCTTGATTGGCCAGATCCTTGAGTCCCAAGTGCTGGGGAAGCACATTAGGATCTTATCATTGAGTTCAGTCAGTGAGATCTCCTTGTCCAAAGTTTTTAATTCACTGACAATCAGACTGAGTCTGTTATACATGTAGGCTACTGACTCAGTTTCTCCCTTCTTGAAGTTCTCATACTAGGTTATGAGATGAGATCTTCTGTCCTTTCTCTCATTAGCAGATCCTGACACAAGCTCAGATAGCTTGTCCCAGATTTCCTTTGCTGATTTGCATTCAGCTACTTTCTGAAATATATCATCAAACATTGTCTGAGCCAATATATTCATTGCCTTTGCATCAGCAACTTTCCACTTCTTGATGTCTGCATTTGTTCCTAAAGGGGGTGGAACAACACTTGTACTTGTGGTTTTTGGAGGTCTTGGACACACTGTCAAAACAGAATTGAAGATATCCTCATCAATAGAATTCATGTATAATCTAATCATTGCCTTCCAAAGTGCAAACTTAGAAAGATTGCACACTGGAGGTCTGGTGCTTGCATAGTCTTTGTTCTGTGCCATGGATTTGTATTAAAATAAATATAACAGAAATAATAACCCTCTATTAAAGGTTGATCTTATTAGAGATCTTTTGCTTCAGCTGTTAGCCTGTAAAAACAACCAACCTAGTGAAGATCTAGTTGTTGAATAACCAACCTCCCGTCTGATACCAATTGAAAGTGAGAGTAAGATCTACCTTTACTCTAGAGAGGGGGTGAATAAAGTATTTTAAAATAATTTTGCAAATTAAAAATTAATTGGCAGTGGAAAACTTAATTTAATTATAGTGTATTGTGCTCACAGTAAACAAAATAAAGTAAAGCAAGATGGCAAATTCACAGCACACAGCAAATAAAACACAGGCAACCAGAAGACACAAGGTGATATAGTGGTTCCCCAATCAACCTGGGTACATCCACTCTTCTACCACCCTAGGTAGGAATCCACTGCAGGATGAGTTGATCAGATATCCTGGGAACCAATGAGCTTTTGATAAGGTGCTCAAAACCACACCAGATTTTTTGATAAGGTGTCTTGCCACCACTGAGTTTTGACAAGGTCTCAGAAACCAATCACAAAACTTTTGAAGGGAGTTTTGAATAACCCTTTTACAGAAATAGAAAATAAAAGGAGGTGAATTTGTTCTTCTCTATCAACAGTCAAAGAGAAGACTAATGAATTGATGATGTCAAAGCTCCCCCTAAGATTAGCAGTAGGTCAGGAGAAGAAGCTTTGCACAGGGTGATAGGCCTTCAGTAAGATGAGATCTCCTAGCAAATGATGATTTCAGTAAAGGCTGAAATATGTTGTGTCTGGAGTCTTGCTTGATGAAGCCTGCAAAGCTTGAATCAGAGAGGAGGTCTGAAAGAATAGAAGGAATTCTTCCCTGTGTGTTGATCTCCTTCTCTGTTCAATTCCTTGTGTTCTGTAAGAACTCTAACAGTATAATCCTGTAGTTCTTGTGTGTGTCTGTCTCTTAGATGTTGTTCTTTGTTGTTGATTCTCTTATTGATGATGTTAATATCTGTCTCTATTTTCTGAAAAGATATATTGAAATCCAATCTTCTAGATAGCCGTTAGCCAGTCATAAAAGACTTCCTTTATTGGTAACTGTCTCTGGAGGAAAGTCCTAAGAAACATTCTCTTTTAGTCTCCTTGAAACTTACTCCAGATAAATTGAAACGGCTACAAAATCTTTTGCATTAAATGCTGGAGATTGAAGAAATTTGAATTCCATAACAAACTTGATTTGAAATCCTGAAATCGTCGATCTCTCAAGAAAATCGTCGATCTGAGCTCAGAGACTAGAATTTGACTTGAGACAGAAATCATCGATCTGAGCTCGACTATCGTCGATCTGAGCTCGACTATCGTCCATCTGAGCTCAGAGACTGGAATTTGACTTGAGACAGGAACGTCGATCTGAGCTTGGAGATCGTCGAACCGAGTTCGACGACTCGTGGACCTGAGCTCAGAGATAGTCGAACTGAGTTCGACGCCTCGTCGATCTGAGCTCGACGAAAATTGCCTTGATCTTCTGCACTTGTAATCTGTACTAGGATATCTTGGGGGCAGCTTTCAAACCTAAGTTCTAAGCCTTAGACCTATTCTAGTTGACCTTTAAATCTATACAAAGAGGTCAAGACACAATCCTATAGACATAGTGATCCTTACCCAAATCAGTAATAGGATGTTCAAACATAAGCACAGAACAAAATGCACGAAATTTAGAAATAAAAAGATAATCATCAAAACTAAGAATTATATAATTAGAAATGTTTCAAGATTTCATCTCTACATAGATTCAATCCTCAATCTCATAACATATAACCATTCCTAGCTTTGATGTTGCTGCTGTTGTTGCTGATGCTTCCTGTCTTACTTTTCCTATTGTCTCCTTTAATAATTGAATGGCTTGGGATAATACTTGGAAGGTCTTGGTGATGCATTTGGATTGTTTCTCCTATATTCTCTATCATAAATTCTTCTTTTAGTCATAGACTTATCATATAATTCCCATTCACTTGAGCTGTAATGAAGATTTCTACTTTCATTATAATCCATAACAAGCTTCACTGTATCTAGAATCATGGATTTGGAAGTTGGGCTCCAGATTTCAGCAAACTTTTGAGCTTTCCTTTTCTCTGTCTCTGGGTTTGGAAAAGAACTACTAGCAGAAGCTCCATCTCCAGATTTCCTTCTTTTAGGAATCTGAATTTCGGGTAGATCCTGAGGAATGTCAGATTCCCATACTTGAGTGTAAGATTCTGGAGGTAGAGCTTCCTCTTGAGGCCTAGGAGAAAAGGTAGGCTTCTGAGCAGGCATCTGAGCAGGCATCTAAACAGGCTAGCCTTCTGCAAGAGGATTCAGATGGTAAGGAATGATGTTTGGATCAGCTTGGAATTCAGTGAATATCTGATTATGCATCCACACTGTAGTATCATAAGTATAAAACTTCACAGACTGAATCTGGGCTAGCACATCTTTATTAATTTCAGTCATTTTCTCAGTCCAGAGGGTCTTGACATTAGTATCTTACTTTTCAACTTTTTCTTTCACTATTCCTTCCCCCTTTCTAATTTCTACACTTAGCTTATCTATAGCTTCATCTTTGAAAGTGCCCACTTCTTCACATATCTTTTGAAGGTGCTCTTGAGCTTTTTTCAAGTTGAATCTGATTATTAGCCAAACTGACTGATTGATCCATTACTTGTCCAACACTGGTAATAGTGTGATCCAATACTTTTCCACCTATTTTGAAGAGATGCTTCAGCTGATCTGTATTATGTTGAATCTCAGCAAACCCTCTGCTCATTTCTTTTTCTAGATCAGAAACTTTATCTTGAACAGCTTTTAGTGAATAAAAAAAAATACTTTCTTTGTTCTAGCAGCATCTGTTCAATATTACCAAGTATATTAGATATAACAGGTGTAACAGTAACAAGGAGGAGTAACAAAAGCTGGAGTAGGAGGGGCAGTATAGGGGGCAATTTCTTCAATAACTACAGAGCTCTGAGCTCTTGTAGTATGAATCAAGACATCTCCTTCCTCACCAAGAAAGGTGGGAAGAGTGAAATCTAATCTCCTTCAAGGGAGCTTCAACAGGTTCTAGAGACTGCTCATTCTCATTTGAAAGAAAAATTGTCTCTTGAGGTTCTTTATCTCCAGCTGGGGAGTGATCAATAGGTGACTCTGGAGATGGTGCAGGAGTGGGTTCCTTGGATGGTTCTGTAGCATTTTCTTTATGGAGGGGAGGTAGAGGCTCATCTTAGCTAATTTCTTCAATCATCTTGTTTATATCTTCAGTGGTGGTGAGGATTGTCTCTTGTAATTGGGAATCTATCTGGAGATTTTCTGAAGTGGAAGGATGGATAGATATATCTGGAGGTGGAGAAGGTACTCTGTCTTGCTAACCAGAAGGAGCAGGAGGAGTAGACATCCTAACTTGCTGCACAAAGAAGGCACGCTCCCCATCACCTGCTGCACCAGATGTGCCAACAACATTATGGAGAGAGGGAGGTGGGGTCCTTTCCTCTACAGCAGGTTGCTCATGTGCTTTAGCAGCCTAGGCTGGGTTCTGCAATTTTAACTCCCATCTCTGAATGTAGGAGATAAAAACTTTCTTCATATGGTGGATGGTTGTGCCTTTGGAGAAATCAAACAACATAGGATTAATCTCATGTAACAATAAAGAGATAATCCTTACATAATTTGGAGCCTTAATGCTCTCCCTTATTTTGTCCAAGATCATCATACCAAATTGAAATCTCTTCCTGCAGATAATGACTGTCATAATGTCAAAAAGATCATTAGTTATGAAACTGATGGAGCTAGTCCTGTACAAAAGTATTTTTCCAATTATGTCCACTAATAACTTGCTCTTTGGATTGAGGTCTGGCCTTCTGATGGATGTTACTTCAGTTGAAATATCAATAAAATTACAGCTTTTGTCATTATCTTCTTCAGTTATGTCATCTTCTTCATCCAATACAGGCATTTTAAGAAGTTGTGAAACAGAGGTTTTAGTGAGTTTAACCTTGATTCTATTAACCTTGGACTTCAACACTTTTCCATTCCCCTTGACCTTGATGTTCTTGAAAAATTCTTCAACCTCTGGAAAGAGTATTTTGCACGGCAGCTGAATAACAAATGTCAAACCTGTGTGTCGAGTAGAATCATAAAGTTCTTGAAATCATTGGAAATCTCTGCTATGCCGGTGACAACCAACTCACTGCCAACTCCGATCTTCGATGGCGGCCCCATGTCCTTCAGTGAACTGCGGATGATGGATTGGAAGATGACGGCAACGACGGCGTGCTCTGTGTGAATGGCGGAAGGCGAAGAGTCTTTTCGAGAGAGAGAGGATTTGAACTCGAGTATATTCTTGAAATCCGATATTTTCTATATATATAACCATGGTAATGATGATTAACAGTATAATAAAGCTTAAACATACTTAGACAGTGGCGGATAGGACTCGGGTTGTGTATATGAAAAAATTGAAAGAATTCAGAATCTGGCGGGTCATTTCTCGAGTAGAACTTCAGTACCCGAGTGATGGAATAGCTGTACTCGAGTGGCGGTATGACAGTACTCGAGTGGTACAATTCTAATTCTCGAGAAGAAGTTTAGTACTCGAGTGATAACACTCGAGTAACTTACTTAGTTATTGATAATTTAGTGAAGTACTCGAGTAGTCATCTTCGAGTTCTCGAGTAGTCATTCCTTCACTCGAGAAATGGAGTCCACTTAGAGAAATTCTAACCTTTTTGACTTGTCCTAAATTTCTGAGGTGTGAAATGAGTCCTTCTTGTTTATTCATCTTAGTTTAGCATACCCAGTTCAGTTTTGAAGAAACTAAACTTGTCTCGTCCAGCGGCTTTATGAAAATGTCTGCAATTTGCCTATCAGTTGGAACATACTGCAGATCTATGTCCCCTTGCTCCATATGCTCCCGGATGAAATGGTATCTCAGCTCTATGTGCTTTGTCTGGCTGTGAGAGACTGGGTTGTTGGCTATTGCTATCGCACTGGAGGATTTGCAAAACAGAGGGATGTCTTTAACCTGCATATTATAGTCTTCCAGTTGGTTCTTTAGCCAAAGAAATTGTGCACAACAACTGCCTGCAGAAATGAATTCTAACTCGGCCGTTGAGATTGCGACACAATTTTGCTTTTTGCTGCTCTATGAAATGAGTCTCCTTCCAAGGAATTTACAAGTACCGGAAGTGCTTGATAGTTTTAACTTCAAGACAACCTAAACACCTAGAGGGGGGGGGGGTGAATAGGTTCTTTGACTTTTTTGCTTAAGGCAAAATATTTTTCAGATCTTAAAATAGAATCTAAGTATTCTACAGCAGTCACAACACAGAAATCACAATCATACACACATCACAGATTGCACACAGATTTATAGTGGTTCCCTAAGGTCTGGGTACATCCACTTTCCCCCTTCACCTATCTAGCAGTGTGCTAGATTCGACCTAACTTATTCCTTCTTCTCAGATCCACAGATCTTACAGCTAAAAAACCCTGAAAGGTTCCTACAACTCAGGCTAACAGCCCTGCCTCAGCCTTGCCACAAGGCCTACAACTCAGAGAACAAATTCTCCTACACTCAGGCTAACAAGCCCTACCTCAGCCTTATCACAAGGCTTACAACTCAGAGAACAACTTCTCTTATACTCAGGCTCAAACAGCCCTACCACTCAGAGATCAAATCTCCTACACTCAGCCTTTATAACACAGGCTTACAACTCAGATCTATGAATAGATCCTACAGAATTTGATAAGTAATATTGTTTTACCTCTTACCCTTAATGAGAGAGAAAGGATAAGAGCTTTCTTGATCAGCTTCTTGAAGAGACTGATAGCTGAAATCAACCTTTTCTTAGCTTTCTTCAAAGCTTCTTAAATCTGAACTCAGTTGGGTTGATCTCCTTTGAAGTTGACTGGCAACCTCCTTCTTGGATTCCGGATATGGATCTGGATCTACTTAGTAGATTAGTTCTTGATCTACTTCTTGAGAGACTAGTGATTTTCTCCTCCTTAACCTCAAAACAGCTGGAGCTCTCTCTCCCCAAACCTTCTGAGTTACTTCTGAATTCTGGATGGAATTCTACTTAGACAAAATCTGAGTGGATGATCACTTGAGAAAGTCTTTTTAGATCTTCTCACGAAGATCTTCTTCTGTGACTTGCACTTTCTTGATCAGAGATCAATCTCACAATAATTGTGTGAGTTGTATGTATTGTCACTTCTTTGATTTGACTCAGTCCGTCTATATATAGGCTTCACCCATGGTAACCGGCTGATCCGGTTTCAAATGAACTCCTGACAAGTCTGACAGCTTCAGTAAACTTGTTGGAATGCACAGCTGTCAAGTCTCCAAGCAGTTCTTGAGCCTTTATCTCTGTCGGCAAAGCGTAGAGACTGACTGTCATAAAGTGTCGAGACAATCTGTCAATATGTGTCGACACAAGTGACTTAAGTGTCGACGCAGACTTTGGTGGTGTCGACATAGCTACCTTGATGTCGACACAGCTTCTTGATACTGCATCTTAAGAATGTGTCGACACTGATTATTTGTGTCGACACAATCACTTCTTCACTCCACAACAATTAACTATGTTGGAACTCTGTTGTGTGTCGACACAAGTCCTGTGTGTCGACACAGTTGATATAGTCTCAGAATTTGTGTGTCGACACTACCTTCAGATGTCGACATAATTGATGTCGACTCTGCTTCTGTGTATCGACACTGCCTCTCGGTGTCGACACAGTTGATGTCGACCAACTTATTCTGTGTGTCGACACTGCCTCCCGGTGTCGACACAGTTGATGTCGACTAACTATCTGTGTGTCGACACTACCTCCCGGTGTCGACACAGTTGATGTTGACTAACTTATTCTGTGTGTTGACACAGTTGCTTCAGGTGTCGACACAGCTTTTCCAAGTATCGACACAGACTTCCTTAAGTGTCGACACATGGACTTAGAAACTTTTTCTGCATTTTAGCCAATACTTAACCTGCACATATAAACTCAAAATAACATCAAATACACTGTGATGTATATCATTGAGCTAAGTGAGGCTTCTCCAAATCAGGTACACATTTTCCAATGTACCCAACAATCTCCCCCTATTTGGAGAAGTCATAACCCTTTAGTCAATGATATACACCAATTATAATAAACAAACATTATGATGTATACAAACATTATATGACAGGGCAACTTATAAACAAAACAAATAATAAACTAACATCACAGAATAAGGATGCAAATTAAATGAACATGGAACATTATTTTGTTTATAATATCAAAAAGTTTCTTAACATAGTTTACAAAGATTTCTTTGAAAACTAAGAATTACATAGTTCTTAAAACAAACTAAGTAAAACTAAACTAAGGCTGGACAGGCTCCTTGATGACTATTCCTTTCCCTGATTTAATCTAAGCCTGCACAGTAGGTTCTGTATCTTTAATAAGATTCTTGCCTTTCAGATCAGCCTTCTTTTGAGCTTCACCCTTGATCCTTTGCCTTTCAAAATAATGAAAAGGCTTAGTCAAATACTTGCTAGGCTCCTGAGCATCAGGAGGTAGCTTCCCACTCTTAGCCTTTCTTCTGAATTGAACTATGGCTTCTTGCCTAGCCTCATACTTTTGCCACTCCTTCTCATTATACCATTTACCCCTTTCATGAACTTGGTCTTTTACAGCTTTCTAGGCAGTTAATATGATGTTTCTAGAAGTGGGGCTCCATTGCTCAAAATCAGGTTTTAATTCTGCCTGCTCTTTGAATCTATTCTTTGATAATTGAGCATCTTGCTGAGCTTTTAGACCAGCTTTTGGCATATCTATTTTTTCAATAATAATATTAGTAACTGGTTGTGGAGGGCTGTACATAGACTGAACTTGTTGATGTATCATCTCAAGATTTGCAGGGGGGAAAATAACTTGGGCAACCTCAGGTTGATCACCTTCAAGTTGAGCTGGTTGCACACCTAACTCAGCCACATTATCATCATCACATAAGTGTGGATATCCCAGAGTGGCTCTAATGCTGTTGGTTACCCATTTGGCATGATCAAACCTGCATATACTAACACCCTCTCCCCCTTTATGACTTCTCTGGCCACATGTTCTCTCAAATCATCTTTTTGAAATCTTATTTGTCCATCCAGGTAATTGATACCATCTTTAAAGAAGGGCTTTAACTTTTGAAGCTGAGCAGAAAGTGTTTGCTGAGAAGCAGTAATAGCTGTCTTAAAGGAATCCAAGGCTTCCTGTAGCTTTTTATCAAATTCTTCCTTCTCCTTATTTCTTTCCTCAGTCAGTGCAATAACTGAATTCCTTACCTCAGTGACTATCTCATTGTGAGATTCAGTCAGATTATCATTCATTCTTATTTTATTTTCAAGGACATAGCCTTGTTTGACAGCAATATCATCCACTTGTTTCTTAATATCTGCTTGTTGGGTAGCCAAAAATACTACAACATTGCCCCCTTGTGGAAGCAATATGTCATTTCCTTCTTATGCTGATTTACCTCAAATCTGATTGATTTTATATCTTGGGCTAGATCAAACTGGAGGGCCTTATGGCTTTCATCCACATATTTTTCCATAGCCAATCTTTGCTCATCCAATTTCACTTGTAAATCTACCAAAAATTTGTTGTAATCAGTCTCAGGAGCTGATTGAGAAGTAGTAGCTTGTAAAGCCTTCTTATAGCTTTGGCTTCTCCTCTTGAAAACCATCAGTTTTCTTTTCTTGATATTTGCAGTCTCCTCATCCTCTGAATAAGAATTACTGGCAAAATCAACTCTTTCTGTTGGACTAGGAGGCAGCTCCTTTTAAGTCCCATGCTGCACTTCCTCAATATTTACCTGCTCCCCCTCAACTGCTGCTCCCTCTATGTATGGAAACAACTCTTCCATAGTGAACTCTTGTTGATTGTGAACTGGTGATAGTTCTTTCTCAGCAGCATCGGCAACTCCAGAAATATCAAGACAAGTTTGGGAATCTATGTCTTCTGATAAATTGATTCTTTCTTCCTCCTGCACCTGTGCAGAATGTGGCTCCCCCTGCAACTGTGCAGTAATTGTCTCCTCATGGACTTGGGCATTTCCAGTAAGATCCTGGACCTATTCCCTAACTTGCTCCCCCTGCATATGTGCATCTACATGACCATGTTCAGGAAGGTCATGTGTTGGTGATTTTTCTATGGTGTCTTGCATGTCTAAATCAGGCATGCCCTTTGAAAGGACCCTATCCCATCTGGAGAATAACCTTATATCAATCCTTCTCAAATGATTTATTTTTGATCCTGGAATCTGTTGCATTACCTCTGGAATTGCTCCAGCCAGGTATAAACTTATTAACCTAGCCAAATTAGGCTTTTTGATTCCTTCCTTTATCTTTTCAAACAGAACTACAGACCAGTCTGTATTAATCTTATAGATTATCCTTGTCATTAGACTGAACATAAAGGAAGAGATCCTATCATGGCCTCCTGGTTTACACAAAATCACCTTCCCTACCACTTCAGATAGAAATTTGCCTTGTTGATTCATTCCTTTTCGGTTTATGGCTGCTCCTATCTTCATGGTTGGATCCAATCCACACCACTGAAGGGCCTCCCTAATCTTTGAGGCTGGGACCTCTTCTTCATCCTGAATTCTTGGTAGGTGAAGAATCTTTCTTAAACTCTTCAGAGTAAGTTTGACTATATTACCATGAACTGTCGATTTAATCTTTAGGCCAGTGGAGTCCACTATTGCAGCAGTATAAAACTCAAATACTTCTTTCTTCCAGATCTTGGTAGGTTCAGAAACAAGAAACTCCAATCCATTATCAGTAACTAGGGTAAAGACCCCTTTAATCTCTGTCGGCGCATCATCAAAAGCATTGCGCACCAGCTCGTAGCCTTCGTTGATGTTGTCTTCCACCTTTGGCGCCATTGGAATGATGAGAAAGCTTGAATGGAGAGAAGAGAGTTTGTCGATACAGGGTTTTAGTCTCGAAAACCTGGTGAGCGTGTCGATAGAATTTGTTCTGGACCTATTTATACCTTTTTAAACAAAGAAGGTCAAAGGGCGGCCAAAAATTGTCTAAATGTGTCGATACTGTTGAAATGTGTCGACACATACTTCTAATGTCTCGACAACAATATTGACCTCTATGTGTCGACACAAATTGATGATGTGTCGACACTTGACTTATGTAAATGTTGAATAGAAAGTTTGTGTCGACACTTATTCGAAGTGTCGACACAAATTCTGAATGTGTAGACATCACTACTCTGGATGTGTCAACACCACTTTCCTGGATGTGTCGGCACTTTGTCCCTTAGGTGTCGACACTCCGAATCTGTGTCGAAACAATTTACCTGAATTGTCGACACTACTCCTCTGTGTCGACACTTTATCACTGTATGTGTCGACACAACTTTACTTAGCCACCTTTGTGAATCTAACATATGGTCAACATTCCTAATTCAATTTTAAATCTATTGAATTTAGTTTCATCTAGAGGCTTAGTAAAAACATCTGTAATTTGATAATCTGTCTTAACAAATTCTAGTGAGATATCCTCTTTCTCTATATGTTCTCTAAGAAAATGGTACCTTATTTCTATATTCTTAGTCCTACTATGTGAAACATGATTATTAGTAATAGAAATAGCACTAGTAGAATCACAAAACAAAGGTGTTCTACTTACCTGAATACCATAGTCTTCTAACTGATGCTGAATCCATAACAGATGTGCACAGCAACTTCCTGCTGCCACATATTCAGACTCAGCTGTGGAAATTGCAACACTAGTCTGTTTTTTACTGCTCCAAGATATCAATCTTCCTCCCAAAAACTGACATGTACCTGTAGTGCTTTTCCTATCTTCTTTACAACCTGCAAAGTCTGCATCTGAATAGTCTATTAGTAGAAAATCTCCATTCCTAGGGTACCAAAGGCCTAGATTAGGTGTGCCCTTTAGATATCTCAAAATTCTCTTTACTGCAGTGTAATGAGATTCTTTAGGGCATGATTGATACCTAGCACAGACACATGTAGCATACATAATGTCTGGTCTACTAGCAGTGAGATATAGTAGAGAGCCAATTATTCCTCTATATAAAGACTCATCTACAGGTTTACCTGCATCATCCATGCATATAGGCATACTTGTTCCCATAGGAGTTCTCATGGTGGAGGATGATTCCATACCATACTTTTTAATTAACTCCTTGGTGAACTTAGACTGGGATATGGATAAGCCATCATCAGTCTATCTTACTTGGAGTCCCAAGAAGAACTAAAGTTCCCCCATACTGCTCATTTCAAACTTCCCTTGCATAAGTTTAGCAAACTTCTTGCAAAGGTTGTTTTCAGTAGATCCAAATATTATGTCATCTACATAAATCTGAACCAAGATAATCTTTCCTTTGGATTCCCTTAGGAATAGAGTTTTGTCTATTTTCCCTCTTGAGAACTTGTTCTCAATAAGGAAAGTAGACAGGGTTTCATACCAAGCCCTTGGGGCTTGCTTTAACCCATACAAAGCTTTCCTTAATATATAAACATAATCAGGTTTGAGATAATCTACAAAACCTGAAGGATGCTCTACATAGACTTCCTCTTTTAGGTCTCCATTTAGGAATGCTGATTTTACATCCATTTGGTATACCTTGAAGCCCTGATAAGCTGCATAAGCAAGGAACATCCTGATGGATTCCAGTCTTGCTACTGGGGCAAAGGTTTGATCAAAGTCTATTCCTTCTTCCTGCCTATACCCTTTAGCAATAAGTCTTGCTTTGTTCTTCACTATAATTCCATTCTCATCTAATTTGTTGCTAAAGATCCACTTTGTTCCAATGATATTGTGATCTTTTGGTTTAGGAACTAACTCCCAGACCTTGCACCTTCTGAACTGATTTAGCTCCTCTTGCATGGCATCAATCCAATGTGGGTCTAGGATAGCTTCTTCAAATTTCTTTGGCTCTTATTGAGATAAAAAACTTGAGTATAGGACTGTGTTCAAATTCTTGCTTCTGGTTTGCACTCCTTATCTTGGATCACCAATTATCTGATTTACTGGATGATCTTTTAAGTGTCTAATAGTTGGAGGTAGTCTTTCTTCAGGCTGAATACCTCCAGTTTCTTCAATGTGTTACACCTCTTAGTTTTCTTCAGCTTCTAGAGAGTCCTGTACTACCCCTGGACAGTAGCCACCATTTTCCATTTCTTTATCTGCAGTTGAATCTTCTTGCAATGGAAAGCTTGTCCATTCTTTCATTTATATCTGTTTTACTGCATGAACTAAAAGGCAACTCACTGTTGATCAATCTAGTTTCATCAAATACAACATGTACAGATTCATCTACAACCTGTGCAATCAAGTTGTAGACCCTATAAGCCTTACTATTGATGCTGCACCCAACAAATATCCCATCTTGGGATTTCGCAGCAAACTTAGTTAGATAAGACTTGCCATTGTAAAGGATATAACACTTGCAACCAAAGATTCTAAAATAGGATAAATTTGGTTTTCAACCTTTCATGATCTCATAGGGTGTCTTTTGTGGCTTTTGGTAATAGAGGCCCTATTGATCACATGACATGCAGTACTAACTGCCTCAACCCAGAAGTATTCTTGGAGAGTAGTGTCACTCAATAGAGTTCTACCAGCTTCAATCAATGTCCTATTCTTCCTTTCAGCAATACCATTTTGCTGTGGTGTTCTAGGTGAGGAGAACTCTTGAAAAATCCCAAATTCTTCACACAATCTTGTCATACTTTCAGATTGAAATTCAGTGCCATGGTCACTTCTGATTTTTACCACTGTACTGTCCAGT
Organism: Platanthera zijinensis; assembly: GCA_039513925.1. Classification (NCBI taxonomy): domain Eukaryota; kingdom Viridiplantae; phylum Streptophyta; class Magnoliopsida; order Asparagales; family Orchidaceae; genus Platanthera; species Platanthera zijinensis. Next base: position 177,250,644 of record CM077090.1, on the reverse strand, counting down.
TCATTCTGAATTTGTCTGACAAAACTATGTAAAATACTTGGGGTTTCTGATTTTTGTCTCAGAAAGAACACCCAGGAATATATAGAGTAGTCATCTACCACCACAAAAGTATAGACCTTCCTACCTAGACTATGAACTGGCATAGGACCAAAAAGATCCATATGTAAAAGGTATAGACACCTCACTGAATCCTTGTTTTCAAGGCTATGAAAGGAGAATTTTGTCTGCTTTCCCTTTTGACAAGCTGAACATATCCCTTCCTTTATACAATTAACTTGAGGACCATTCCTCACTAACTCTTTGCTAAAGAGTTGGCTAATTGTTTTGTAGTTAAGATGGGCCAGCCTCTTGTGCCATTTGACACAATGAGAGGCTTTCTCATCAGCTACAAGACAAATAGAAGAATCTTTGTTCTCACACTCAAAATTGAGACAGTACACATTCCTCTTTCTATATCCTGTCAAAATGACCTTTTGATCACTTGACCTTTTGATATGACACCCATTTTTAACAAATAAAATGTCATATCCTAAATCACTCAGCTAACTTATGCTTATAAGGTTGTGTTTCAAACCCTTCACATAGGCCACTTGAGTGATAGTAATCTGATTACTAGAAATGTTACCAAATCCTTTGATGATGCCTTTTTCAGAGCCACCAAAGATTACTTTAGGCCCATTTAAGATTGGTAAATACTCCTTCAGCAATCCCTCTGTTCTAGTCATGTGCCTGGAACATCCACTATCCAAGTACCATATAGGGGTATGGAGACTTGGACTCACCTGTAATAAAGAATTACTTTCCCTTAGAATCCAAGTAAGTCTTGGGTCCTTGGTTCAAGTTAGCTTCATTCTTAACAAATCTACCTGCAACTCTTCTAACAGGTAGACTGTTGTTCTTCCTGACACTAGTGTTGTGCCAGCAATCTATGGCATAATGACCTGTCTTGCCACAACACCAGCATTCATACTTGTTGTATCTATTTTTAGATACATTCTTGACAGTCTGGTTGATAGCAAATCTCTTGTATTGTGCTGGTATAGCTGCAGCTACACCCACTGGTTTCTCACAACCATGGGGTTTATGAACATGGGCTGCCTTATTGACATAAGCACCCTTGTCATTCAGAACTTCAGTCTTATTATGACCAAGAGTATTCTCAAGGTCATACTTTTTAGAAGGTACTTGTACCTTTCTAAAAACTACAGGGACTTTAAAATTCAATGGCTAGACTGAGGCTTTGCCCTTTCTCTTGAATTGGACAGCCCTGGTGTTACCTTTAAAGCCTATTCCAGCCTTACCCTTTTGAGCCACAAACTCATCTATTAAAGGTAAAACTGATTTTGGCTTGGAGTAACTAGCCACCAAATCTTTCTCCTTTTGAAGTCTGACTTCCAAACTTTTGATTAGATCATTTTTGTATGTGATTGTACCCATCTGAATAATAGTAATAGTTTTCATCTTGGCAACCTCATTAATTTTTTGATCCAATTCATTTTCTACACCAGATGCAGTCATCTTAAGATCTACAATTTCCTTAGCCTGAGTTTTGGCCAGGTTCCTTCTTTTCTTTAGTGCCTGCAACAAGTCCCCATATTCATCTATCAGCTGATGAATATCACCTTCAGACTCAGATCCATCCACATCACTTGATGCAGATGTAGCTGACTCTGTGCTAGTACTACAAACTGAATTACTAGACAAACATTGTACCTTGCTAGGACCAAGCTGATCCTGGCATTTGTCTTCTTCTGATATAGCCATCAGTCCTATGCACTGATGGTCTTCTTGTACAAAGATAGAGTTCAGCAATTGCATAAACTCGTCTTCTTCATCTACTGCATATAGGCCAACGTATGCCTCAGCTTCAGATTCTGACTCTGAAGATGATTAGTCTGTCAAGCTCTTCTCCTTCTTAGCAACAAAGGATTTCTCCTTCTTGCTCTTTTGTTGAGTCTTCCTTTTATCAGCAGACTCCTTTCTTTTATATGGACACTCAGCAATAACATGTCTAGGTCTATTACAGCAATAGCAAACTATCTTTGATGTTGTAGATTTGCTAGGCTTAGACCTGCTCCTGTCCTTCCTAGATGACTTTCTCTCTTGATAATAATCATCAGCTAGCTGTGATGTGGAGGGCCTTGACTTCCACTGCTTCTTCTTCAGTAATCTCTGAAATTGCCTTGTGAAGGCAGCAAAGTCTTTATCTGAGTCACGGCTGTCTGAACTTTGATTGTCTGAATTATCTGAAGCAATATCAGCAACTTCCCTAGGAGGTGATGGAGACATCCTCCTATTCTTTCTAGTCGCTTCAACCTTGAAGGCCACAGACTTTTCTTTATACTCCCCTTTAGCATTTCTTTCTTCCTCTTTTCTAGTCATTAGTTGCATTTCATAAGACAGCAACTTTCCAAATAAAGTTGGAGGAGAAATTTCTGCAAGTTTGGCCACTTCCCTAATGGCACAAATCTTGGTGTCCCAACCATTTGTAAAGGATCTTAGGAATTTGTCATTCAGTTCATATGTACTGAAGACCCTTCCATAATATATCAGCTCATTTATAATTCTGTAAAACTTCTTATAGCATTCAGATATGCTGTCTGACTTCCCTTGCTTGAAGCTTTCATATTCCTGATTTAACATAGACTTTCTATCTTGTCTAACTTCTTCAGAACCCTCCATGTAGACTGTCAAAGTGTCCCATATTTCCTTGGAGGTCTTACAGTGAATCAGATTTTGAAAGGTAGAATCATCTATGTCACTTACTATGATATTCTGTGCTCTTTTATCCATAGTAGCTAGGATGATTTCTTCCTTAGTCATTTCAGAAAAATCCTTGGGAATTCTCTGGTTTGCATCTAGAACAGATACCTTCATTGGGATATATGGACCTTCTTTTACTGTAATATAGATTCTTGGGTCAGAAGCCTCCATAAACAATCTAACCCTTTCTTTCCAGATTCCAAATATCTCTTTTCTATAGATGGGTAGTTTCATAGAACCTAGTTCCTTGTGATTTTCTCCAGAACCCATTTTCTTGATTCTTAATTCTGCCTTAGGGATCTAACTCAGACTGTTAAGTCCTTCTTTGAGTAACCTCCCTCTGATACCACTTGATAGTTTTAACTTCAAGACAACCTAAACACCTAGGGGGGGTGAATAGGTTCTTTGACTTTTTTGCTTAAGGCAGAATATTTTTCAGATCTTAAAATAGAATCTAAGTATTCTACAGCAATCACAACATAGAAATCACAATCATACACACATCACAGATTGCACACAGATTTATAGTGGTTCCCCAAGGTCTCGGTACATCCACTTTCCCCCTTCACCTATCTAGCAGTATGCTAGATTCGACCTAACTTCTTCCTTCTTCTCAGATCCACAGATCTTACAGCTCAGAACCCTGAAAGGTTCCTACAACTCAGGCTAACAACCCTACCTTAGCCTTGCCACAAGGCCTACAACTCAGAGAACAAATTCACATACACTCAGGCTAACAAGCCCTACCTCAGCCTTGCCACAAGGATTGCAACTCAGAGAACAACTTCTCCTAGAGTCAGGCTCAAACAGCCCTACCACTCAGAGATCAAATCTCCTACACTCAGCCTTTATAACACAGGCTTACAACTTAGATCTATGAATAGATCCTACAAAATTTGATAAGTAATATTGTTTTACCTCTTACCCTTAATGAGAGAGAAAGGATAAGAGCTTTCTTGATAAGCTTCTTGAAGAGACTGATAGCTGAAATCAACCTTTTCTTAGCTTTCTTCAAAGTTTCTTGAATCTGAACTCAGTTGGGTATATCTCCTTTGAAGTTGACTGGCAGCCTCCTTCTTGGATTCCAGATATAGATCTGGATCAACTTAGTAGATTAGTTCTGGATCTACTTTTGAGAGACTAGTGATTTTCTCCTCCTTGACCTCAAAATAGCTGGAGCTCTCTCTCCCCAAACCTTCTGAAGTTACTTCGGAATTCTTGATGGAATTCTACTTAGACAAAATCTGAGTGGATGATCACTTCAGAAAGTCTTCTTAGATCTTCTCATGAAGATCTTCTTCTGTGACTTGCACTTTCTTGATCTGAGATCAATCTCACAATAGTTGTGTCAGTTGTATATATTATCACTTCTTTGATTTGACTCAGTCTGTCTATATATAGGCTTCACCCATGGTAACCGGCTGATCCGGTTTCTAACAAACTCCTGACAAGTCTGACAGCTTCAGTAAACTTGTTGGAATGCATAGCTGTCAAGCCTCCAAGCAGTTCTTGAGCCTTTGTCTCTGTCGGCAAAGCATCGAGACTGACTGTCATAAAGTGTCAAAACAATATGTCAATATGTGTCGACAGAAGTGACTTAAGTATCGACACAGACTTTGGTGGTGTCGACATAGCTGCCTTGATGTCGACACAGCTTCTTGATACTTCATCTTGAGAATGTGTCGACACTGATTAGGCAGTGTCGACACAATCACTTCTTCACTCCACAGCAATCAACTATGTTGAAACTCTACTGTGTGTCGACACAAGTCCTGTGTGTCGACACAGTTGATATAGTCTCAGAATTTGTGTGTCGACACTGCCTTCAGGTGTTGACATAATTGATGTCGACTCTGCTTCTGTGTGTCGACACTGCCTCCTAGTGTCGACACAGTTGATGTCGACCAACTTATTCTGTGTGTCGACACTGCCTCCCGGTGTCGATAAAGTTGATGTCGACTAACTATCTGTGTGTCGACACAGCCTCTCGGTGTCGACACAGTTGATGTCGACTAACTTATTCTGTATGTCGACACAGTTGCTTCAGGTGTCGACACAGCTTTTCCAAGTGTCGACACAAACTTCCTTAAGTGTCGACACATGGACTTAGAAACTTTTTCTGCATTTTAGCCAATACTTAACCTGCACATATAAACTCAAAATAACATCAAATACACCTTGATGTATATTATTGAGCTATGTGAGGCTTCTCCAAATTAGGTACACATTTTCCAATGTACACAACAGTGCTCTTTCTATCATCTTTACTACCTGAAAAGTCAACATCTGAAAAAACTAATTAGCTCGCTTTCATTACTTCTTGGGTACCATAAGCCAAGATTCGGTGTACCTTTAAGGTATCTCAAAATCCGCTTTGCAGCAGCATAATGAGATTCCTTACAGTTCACTTGAAATCTAGCACAGACACATATGGTGAACATTATGTTTGGTCTACTGGCAGTAAAGTAGAGAAAGGATCCAACAATGCTTCTGTACTCATCAAAAGGTTTCCCTTTCTCATCCTTGTCCAGAGACATAGCTGAACCAATTAGAGTCCTCATAGAGGTTGCATTCTCCATTATGAATTTCTTAATCAACTCCTTAGTGAACTTTGTCTGTGAGATGAAAATTCCATCTTCAGATTGTTTCACCTGAATTCCTAAGAAGTACTTCAGTTCTCCCATACTACTCATTTCAAACTTCCCTTGCATAAGTTTAGAAAACTTTTTGCAGAGGTTGTCATTTGTAGAGCCAAAAAAATGTCGTCGACATAGATTTGCCTTTTATTTCCCTAAGAAATAATGTCTTATCTATATTTCCCCTTGTGAACTTGTTCTTAAGAAGAAAGCTAGACAACATCTCACACCAAGCTCGAGGAGCTTATTTCACGTCCATCTGATAGATAGTGAAGCCCTTAAGTGCAGCATACACTAGGAACAACCTGATTGCCTCCAGCCTTGCCACTAGAGCATATGTCTGGTCGAAATCGATTCCCTCTTCTTGTCTGTAACCTTTGGCGACGAGTCTGGACTTATTCTTTATGATAGTTCCATTCTCGTCCTTCTTATTCCTGTAGACCCACTTGGTTCCGATGACGTTCTTACCTTTGGGTCTTGGAACAAGTTTCTAGACTTTGCAACGCTTGAACTGATTTAGCTCTTCTTCCATAACCATTATCCATGACGCGTCTAAGTTGGATTCCTCAAACTTCTTTGGTTCAATCTGTGAGAGAAAACTCAAATACAAATTTTCATTAGTAGTACCTCTACGAGTTCTAACACCATCCCAAGGATCTCCGATGATTTGATCAATTGGGGGATCCTTCAGATGTCTGAGCTCTAGAGTCCTTGCATCTGGAGCTTCTTCAACCACAGGAGTGACTTCATCAACTTGAATGATTTCTTCATCTTGATCATCAACCTCTCCAATCGGGGTTGGAGTGGTGATCTTGATGAACTTTTAACCTTTTTCTTCAGTTGGCTCATCCATGTTTAGTTCTTTCAACTTTGAACCTGCATCTTCAATGAACACACTAGAAGAGTCTCTTTGCAGCAAGCTCGTCTCATCAAATACAACATGAATAGATTCTTGTACAACCAGGGTTTTCTTATTAAATACCCTATATGCCTTACTATGACTACTATATCCTACGAAAATACTTTCGAAGCTCTTTTCACTAAATTTAGTAGTATGATACTTGCCATTGTTAAGAACGAAACATTTATAACCAAAGATTCTAAAATATGAAATGTTCGGCTTCCTGCCTTTTAGAAGTTCGTAAGGTGTCTTATTATAGTTCTTGTTTATGAGTGCTCGATTTTTCACGTGGCATGCAGTGTTGACGACTTCAGCCAAGAAGTACTCCGGTAGTGTGGCATCACTCAACATGGTCCTGCAAGCCTTTATGAGTCTTCTATTCCTACTCTCAGCTACTCCATTTTGTTGCGGAGTACGGGGAGAGGAAAACTCATGAAAGATACCTAGGCTTTCGCAAAATTCTATCATGGCCCCAGACTTGAATTCTGTTCAATTGTCACTTTTGATTTTGACTACGGAACATTTGTATTCATTCTGGATCTGCCTAACAAAATTTGTAAAGACATCGAAGGTATCTGACTTGTGTTTTAGAAAGAACACCCACGGAAAGCGCGAGTAGTCATCAATAATAACCATCGTATAATCCTTACCTCCTAAACTTCTAACTTGTAGTGGATCGAACAAGTCCATATGAAGTAGGTGTAAACACTTATTAGAGTCTTTGCCTATGATGCTTTTAAAAGTAGCCCTTGTTTGCTTGCCTTTTACACAAGCATGACAAGGTCTATCCTTAGCGCACTTAACATTCGGGTCATCACGTACTAAGTTTAGAGAAAATAATTTATTAATAGTTTTGAAATTAATATGTGCTAATGTCTTGTGCCATTTGTCACCAAGAGACGCACTATCTTTTGCCAAAAGACACACTGGTGTAGAAGAGTCTATACAAATAAAATTTAAACAAAATATATTCCTACTACGGGTGCCTAATAAAATTGTTTCCAAATTGTTAACTGATTTTATCAAACACTTATCAGCATGAAATTCAACTATGTATCCTTTATCCCATAGTTGGCTTATGCTTATGAGATTGTGTTCCAATCCTTTAACATAAGCCACATCCGAAAAAGAAACACTACCATTAGTAATCATACCATAGCCTTTCGTAATTCCTCGGTCAGAACCTCCAAAGATGACCTTTGGTCCATTCACGACTGGTGAGTAATTCTAAAGTAGGCTTCTTATCCCGGTCATGTGCCGAAAACTCCACTGTCCAAGTACAAGATTGGAGTTTTGGTGGTCTTTGGACATACCTGCAGTCAAAAATGAATTTGCCTTAGGAACCCAAACATGCTTGGGTCCTTGGTCTCTAGTTAGCTTGCTCTCCCTATATGTATTAACAATGTGAGCGATCTTTCTTACATGGTTAAACTGAGGGGTAACATAGTTTTTGGTATTAAACCAGCAATCGATGACAAAGTGACCAACTCTGCCACAACACCAACAGTCAAGCCTGTTGTATCTTTGCCTAACTCTCTCCTGCTTAACTTTTATGGAGTCTAGTCTAGCAGGGGCAACATTCTTGGAGGTAGAAGCTTCATGGTGAAGACAATCACATGGATTCTTCTCCTTCTTAGGCTTTTCAACAATATGCTTTACTTTTGGATCCTTCTTGATGTTATGACCATGATTAAAAGGGCCATAGCTCTGAAGAGTGATCTCTTCATAAGGTGACTTAAGGATACTTTCACCAAAGTTTTGAGGGCGAGTCCATCCTTGGTACCTCGACTTGGGCTCTACATAAGTAGGCCTAGTGAAGTGACCGTAGGAGGAGTCAAGATCAAACTTATTAGTAGAAAAATCAACCTTCTTAAATGTAGTCTTATCTTGTGGAGCTTTCCCCTTTTCCTTGGCCAAAGCATTCTTGGCCGCCTAATTCTTTCGCTTAGCCTTATTTCTCCTAGAGGATTTACTAGGAGCCTCAACATGGCCTAAGCCAACACCTTTGGCCTGAGCAAAGAACTCAGCAATAAGAGGAAGAACTATCTTGGGCTTAGAGAAACCTTCAACAAGTTTCTTTTCAGCTACAAGTTGTTCTTCCAACCCTTTGATGATTTCCTCTTTTAGTTTGAGGTTCTTGAGAGCCTTATCGTATTCTTCCATAGCATTATGGAAGTCTTTCTTGAGGGAGTCCATTATTACAATTTCCTCTCTCAGATTGCTCTCTTCAGCCTTTAGAGATTTGATCTCCTTAGCCTGAGCTCTTGCCACTCTATGACATTTGTCATAGGTTTTGATCAACTCCTTATACTGGGCCATGAGTTTAGACTCATCATCAGAAGAGCTGTCCTCATGATCATGATCAGAGACATCAGATTCAGAGAGAGGTGTATGAGATTTTACCTCCCTAGTGAACTGGGGCTCTTCTTCTTCGTCAGTATGTACCGTGAGCCCAATGTAGGCTTCCTCTTCTTCACTTGACTTAGATGAGTCAGTGTCACTGAGAGTCTTGCCCTTTTTGGCTACCAGGCTTCTCTCTATTCTTTTTTGTAGTAAGAGGATTTCTTCTCCTCTCTTTTGCCACCCTCCTTCTTCTTATGGGGGCATTCAACAATTCCATGACCTGGCTTATTACAACAGTAACAAACTATGTCAGTAGAAATATGTTTGTTCGGTTTAGACTTATACCTATCCTGGTTACTTGAGCCTTTCTTGTAGCGATCACCATCATGTCGTGATCTTCTGTATGAGGCATCCTTTCCTCTCAATTGCTTCTTCTTGTTCAAGAATTTCTTGAACTGTCTTGAGAGCAATGAGAAATATCCTTCAGATAGCTCTTAGACTGAAGTGCTTGGCTCAGATGATTCTTCTTCACTTTTTGCTTGAGCAGGGGCAGGTGAAGCAACTTTTCCCATCCTTGAGCTGTCTTCCTTCAGAGCGACAGACTTCTCCTTGGGAGAGAATCTACTCTTCTCGTCTTCAGCTTTTATAGAATTAATTTGAAGTTCATAGGACATCAACTTTCCAAAGAGGTTCTAAGGATCAGTCTCAGCTAACTTGCCAAATTCTCTAATGTGAAAGAAAAGAGATAGATACTACTCTAGAGGGGGGGGTGAATAGAGTAATCAAAAATTGCACTAGCAAAGTTAACTGTCTACTCAACTCCCTTGGAGTTAATTGCAGAATGAAGGTTATAGATATTTGAGAAGTAGCCCTAAAGCCTAACACAAGTGTTGTGCACAAAAGGCAGCCAACTGTAATTACAGTTAAGGCTTGGAATCCTAAACAGCAACTAGCAAACCTAGTTAAATCTAATCACAGCCAACAACACAAGTAATAAATCAAACAACCAGACGACACAAGAGAATTTATAGTGGTTCCCCAAATAACTTGGGTACGTCCACTCTTCTACCAACAAGGTAGGAATCCACTCAGGTTTTTGAACAGGTGCCCTGCCACCAACAAGATCTACTTCAGGTAGATCCAGAAACCCTTTAGACTTTTGATCAAGTGTCTAAAAACCAACACAGGTTTTTGATTAGGTGCCCTGCAACCAAGGTATACATTTGAATGGAGTAATAACCCTTTACAGGAGGGGGAAAGGAGGTTAAAATGTCTTCCCTATTTTAAATAGAATTAGAGAAGCTCAAGAACTTGCAATGAGCTAGAAAGCTCTAAAGAGTCAAGGCTCCCCCTGGCTAAAAGAATGTCCAGGTGAAGTCTTGCTTCAGTGCAGAAAACACTTCAGAAAATCTGAAGGAAAAAAGCTACAAGAAGATAATAAATATGAAATGAAAATTCTTCTTCAGGCAGCTATCTTCTTCTTCTTCAAAAAAAAAAAACTCTGAGTGAAGATCTTCCTGGTGGCAGGAGAACTCAGGTTGAAGAAGAGTGAAGAACTAAAACTTCTTCTCAGTTAGATGTGAACGAGCTGAGAGCAGTTGTAAACTGTAAGATGTAAGCTTGAATGCTGCAGTTAGCTTCTTGAATTATGAACAGGTTTTTGGCTATGAGAACTAGTTGATTTCTTTCTCCAAAGAGTTCTTTATATAGCAGCAGCAACGGCTCTAATTTGAGTTTGAATCTTGTCTTCTTCTGAGATCTGCAAACTGGGCTGCAAAAAGCATAAAGCAAAAACAAATCCTGCAGGCAGACATGCTATAAGGGGATAAAGCTTTCCAAGAAGCTGCATATCCAATTAGATAAAAGAGTACTAAAGAAAGTCACATCAGAAGGAACTCTTTTCAGCCAGAGAAGACTTTTTGAGTCTAACGGCTATAAAGGACAGCCTGGCAGATAAAGCAGTATATATATTTCAACTAATAAGACAAGCAACTTTGTCAGATAAGATTGACTCATGCATAAGGAATGGAGTAGATATTGCATGGAAATAATATCATAAATTTATTCAAATAATATGCCAAATAAATATGAAATAAATCACATCATAGAAGAGGACAAAATTACTGAAGACATACAGCAAAACATTGAACGACCCTCGGAGATCGTCGACCTAAGCACAGAGATCGTCGACCTATCAAACAGATAGTCGAACGATACAGATAGTCGAACTACCCAATCAGATAGTCGAACTACCTGTTGGGGTTTGTCTCCACAATACCTCAGATTTGTAGGAAGTCAGACCTTGAACTAAGATGAATTAAGATGTATTTGATGTGGTGTTTGAGTTGTATGTGTGCAGGTTCTAATTGCCAAGTGTAGACCAATGCCAGTCTATAATGGGTCACCAAACACAGGACCATGCAATGTAATTCCTCATTGTGTGATCCAAAGTGTTGGCCCATGTATAGCCTCTCTATTGGGATACACTTCTCATTCATGCACTTGGATTGATGGACAGAAGCATTGGAGCTAATTTCCTCAGTAAAATATTCCTAAGTCCAAAATACTCGAGTAACCCCTTTTTATACTCGAGTATCAGACTTAATACTCGAGTAGCTAGTTAGACATACTCGAGTAGCTAGTTAGACATACTCGAGTAATCAGTTAGACTTACACGAGTAGGCTCTGAATACTCGTGTAGATAAATCTATACTCGAGTAGTTAGTTAGTTAGTCACTCGAGTAAGTTCTTTTCATACTCGAGTAAGTAACTTAATCACTCGAGTAAATCATGTGTCATACTCGAGTAAGTATTCTGATACTCGAGTAGTTGATTTTCATACTCGAGTAAGTATTCTGATACTCGAGTAGTTGATTTTAATACTCGAGTAAGTATTCTGATACTCGAGTAAGTATTCTGATACTCGAGTAAGTATTCTGATACTCGAGTAGTTGATTTTAATACTCGAGTAAGTATTCTGATACTCGAGTAGTTGATTTTAATACTCGAGTAAGTATTCTGATACTCGAGTAATTCTCCTTTCACTCGAGTATATCTTTGCTGATACTCGAGTATATCTTTTCTGATACTCGAGTATATCTTTTCTGATACTCGAGTAGTTCATCTTTCACTCAGTAAAGTTCTCCTCTCATACTCGAGTATAATCGTCTTTGTCACTCGAGTATCTGAATTCCCATACTCGATTATATCTTCTCTTACTCGAGTATAGCAGTTCACTATTCCAGAATTTTTCTAAGTTCGAATTCGCCATAAGTATTTTAAATCCGTCAATTCTGATTGGTCCACGTGTCATCCTTAATTAAGATTATGACCGTTGGAGTCCACCTATAAATAGGTCATTTCAGAATTGACTAATTAACAAGATTACAGAGATATTCTTTTTAAGAAAGAGAAAATTCCGTGAACCCTAATTCTCACGCCGCCGCCGCCATCGTTGTTCATCGGAAGAAACTCTGGATCGCCGATCTCCGTCTTCAACGACTACTTCTCCAGCGATCCAGACAAAAGCGAATCACTCGATCTCGCCAAGCCTCAAAGATTTCAGATCTAACTTCTTGATCGAGGTGGTTCTAGTTTTCAGATTTGTGGATCTCTCTCAAGTCATCTTCAACCGTTTCTGATCAAGCTGAATTTCCTAAAGAAGAAGACTGTCAAAGATCCAGATCTGAGATTGTTGTTTTGATTTTTTATTCTCAAACCAAAATTTCTTTGTAGGAGTTTTTCTCAGAGATTTGTAGGAAGATCTTTCTTCCAAGTTTTGTAGATCCAGTTGGATCGAGTTTTGTAGGAACGTGGTTCCGAGGTGTAGGATTGTTTTCAATCCGAGATAGTGGAGTAGCCGAGTCTAGTGATTTGCTAGATCGGCGAGGAAAGTGGACGTACCCAAGGTTGGGGAACCACTATAAATCTCTTGTCGTCTGTGATTGCTTGATGTGTGCTGTGTTAGTTTTTAATTCCGCATTTGACACGCATTTCACCTATTCACCCCCCTCTAGGTGATTTAGGCTAACAACTTAGACCTCTCAATTGGTATCAGAGGGAGGTTGATCATTAAAAGGTTAACACCTTGATCGTATCCTTCTAAGTTGAGTATCAAGCATGAGTAAGACTAAGGATTTTGCCAAGCTCCCTATCTGCACCAAGAACAACTTTCCTATGTGGAAGGAAAGGGTCAAATTCTTCATGGAAGCTGTAGACCCTCGGATCTTCATGATTGTTGAAGAAGGTCCTCATGTTCCTATGACCGCATCAACAATAGATCCAACCAAAAAGGTACCAAAGAAATTGATGGATCTAGACAAGGATGAGATTGCACTTATCTCTCTGGACAAGAAAGCAAAGAATATCATAGCAAGTGCAGTCGATGACTCAATGCTGCAAAATCTGATTCATTGCCAATCTGCCAAGGAGATGTGGCAATCCCTAGTGACTCTAATGGAAGGTACAGAGGAAGTGAGGGATGATCGGAGATCCCTTCTGAATCAAAAGTATGAAGCCTTCCGGCAAGGTCACAAGGAAGCCATAGCTGACACGTTCGAGAACTTTTTCAAGATAGTGAACGGCCTAAGAGTTTATGGCCGAGTCTTCACCAACGGGGAACTCAATGACAAATTCTTAAGATCCCTAACCAAGGAATGGGACAATAAGGTATGCGCCATTCGGGAGTTTGGAAGGTTAGCTGAGACGGACCCGCAGAATCTGTTCGGAAAGCTTATGTCTTACGAGCTGCAAATCAACTCAAGAAAAGCTGAAGAAGAGACAAGCAGGTCTGCATCCAAGGAGAAATCTGTCGCTCTAAAGGCAGATAGCTCAAGGAAGATAAAGGCTAGCTCTCCTGCCCCAGTTCCTGAGGCTGATGAAGAAGAATCATCTGAGCCTAGCTCATCTGGCTCAGAACTATCTGATGGAGAGTTCTCCCTACTCTCAAGGCAGTTCAAGAAGTTCTTGAACAAGAAGAAGCAATGGAGAGGCAAGGATGCCTCATATAGAAGATCACGACATGACGGTGATCATCGGAAGAAAGGCTCAAGCAGCTATGACAGGTATAATTCTAAACAGAACAAACAGATCTCAACTGACATCATTTGTTATTGTTGCAATAAGCCAGGTCACGTCATCGCCGATTGCCCTCACAAAAAGAAAGAGGGTGGAAGAAGAGAGGAAAAGAAATCCTCACACCATAAGAACAGGAAAGAGAAAAGCTTAGTAGCCAAGAAGAGCAAAACTCTCAGCGACTCTGACTCATCCGAGTCGAGTGAAGAAGAGGAAGCTTACTTTGGGCTCATGGCTCACTCAGATGATGAACAAGTCCCCCAGTTTACTGGGGAGGTAAAATCTCGCACTCCTCTCTCTGATTCTGATGATGACAATGAGCAAGAGGGATATTCCTCTGAAGATGAATCTGAGCTCACGGGTCAGTATAAGGAGTTACTCACCGCTTACGAAAAATGTCGTAGATAATGAAAACTCAAGCCAAAGAGATAAATTCTCTACGAGCTAGTGAGAGCAGCTTGAGAGAAGAAGTCGATAAGACTAACTCTCTTCAAGAGAACCTCAATGCAGCTATGGAGGGATACAATAAAGCTCTCAAGCACATCGACCTTAAAGAGGAAATCATCAAAGAATTGGAACGACAACTCGAGGCTGAAAAGAAGCTTGTTGAGAGTTTTTCTAAGCCTAAGACAGTTCTTCCAATCGTTGCTGAATTCTCTACTAAGGCCAAGGGTGCTGGTTTAGGCCACATTGTCTCTTCTAGTAAATCCTCTAGGAGAAACAAGGCCAAGAGAAAGAATAAGGCTGCCCGGAAAGCTCTAGCTGAAGAAAAAGGGAAAGCTCCCTTGGAACCTGTTGTGTTCAAGAAAGTTATCTTTCCCACGAACGAACTCGATTATGAGTCCACCTACGGACACTTTTCTAGGCCGATCCCTGAGAAGCCTAAGTCAAGATACCAAGGTTGGACTCGTCCTCGTAACTTTGGCGAAAGTGTCTTCAAGGCACCTTATGAGGAGATTCAGCTTCAAAGCTATGGACCTTATGCTCATGGTCATAATATCAAAAAGACACCAAAAGTAAAACCCATTGTAGAAAAGCCTATGAAGGAGAAGACCTCATGTAACTGCCGTCATCATGAAGCCTCCTCCTCCAAGAGTAAAGCTCCTGCTAGACCTTCATTCGAGAAAGTCAAGCAGGACTACACAAGGTAAAGATACAACAGGTTCAACTGTTGGTGCTGTGGCAAAATTGGTCATTTTGCCAGTGATTGTTGGTTCAATCCTGAAAATGCTGCAACCCCTAAAGTTAGCAACTTGAGAGTGACCACTCATGAGGCTAATACTCGTAGGGGGAGTATTCTAACTCGAGACCAAGGACCCAAACTTGTTTGGGTTCCTAAGGCTAAATGATTGTAATTGCAGGTATGTCCAAAGGCCACCAAAATGCCAATCTGGTACTTGGACAGTGGATGTTCTCGGCATATGACCGGGACAAGGAGCCTACTACAGAATTACACCTCAGTCTGCAATGGACCAAAGGTCATCTTTGGAGGTTCAGATCGAGGAATAACTAAAGGCTATGGTATGATCTCTAACGGTAGCGTATCCTTTTCGGATGTAGCCTATGTTGAAGGATTGGAACACAATCTCATTAGCATAAGCCAACTATGCGACAAAGGATACGTAGTTGAATTTCATGCTGACAAGTGTTTGATAAAATCGGTTAACAATATGGAAACTATTTTATCAGGCACTCGAAGCAGAAATATTTTATGTCTAAATTTTATTTGTATAGACTCTTCGACACCAGTGTGTCTTTTGGCAAAAAGTAGTGCATCTCTTGCTGACCAATGGCACAAGAGACTAGCACACATTAATTTCAAAACTATTAATAAATTAGTCTCTCAAAACTTAGTACGTGATGCGCCTAATGTCAAGTGCGTTACGGACAACCCTTGTCACGCTTGTATCAAAGGCAAGCAAACAAGAAGTACGTTTAAAAGCATAATAGGCAAAGATTCCAATAGAAGTTTGCAGCTTCTCCATATGGACTTGTTTGGTCCAATGTAGGTTAGAAGTTTGGGAGGTAAGGAATATACGTTGGTTATTGTGGATGATTACTCGCGCTTTGCGTGGGTGTTCTTTCTGAAACACAAGTCAGATACCTTCGGTACTTTCACTAATTTTGTGAGGCAGATCCAGAATGAATATAACTATTCCGTAGTCAAAATCAGAAGTGACAATGGAACGGAATTCAAATCTGGAGCCATGACAGAATTTTGTGAAAGTCAAGGTATCTTTCATGAGTTTTCCTCTCCTCGCACTCCACAACAAAATGGAGTAGCTGAGAGAAGGAACAGAACACTCATAGAGGCTTGTCGGACCATGTTGAGTGATGCCTCACTTCCGGAGTATTTCTGGGCTGAAGCCGTCAACACCGCTTGTCACGTGCAAAATCGAGCACTCATCAATAGAACCATGATAAGACTCCTTACGAACTTCTAAAAGGCAGGCAACCAACCATTTCATACTTCAGAATCTTTGGCTGTAAATGCTTCGTGCTTAACAACGGCAAGTATCACTCTACCAAGTTTAGCGAGAAAAGCTTTGAAGGTATTTTTGTAGGATATAGTAGCCATAGTAAGGCTTATAGAGTATTCAATAGAAAAACTCTGGTGGTGGAAGAGTCGATACATCTTGTATTTGATGAGACGAGTCTGTTGCAAAACAACTCGTCTAATGTGCCTATTGTAGATGCAGGTACAAAGTTGAAAGAACTTAGCTTGGATGAACCTAGTGAAGATAAAGATGAGACATTCATCAAGGTCCCCTCTACAACCACCATTGGAGAGGTGGATGATCAAGATGAAGAAGACATCCCAGCTGAAGATGCAACTCCAGTGGCTGAAGAGATCCCAGATGCAAGGACTTTAGAGTTCAGACACTTGAAGGATCATCCTGCTGACCAAATAATAGGAGATCCTCGGGATGGCGTCAGAACTCGTCGAGGTACAACTAACGAGAATTTACACTTAAGTTTTCTCTCACAGGTTGAACCAAAGAAATTTGAGGAAGCCAACTCCGACGCATCCTGGATTCTAGCCATGGAAGAAGAATTGAATCAGTTCAAACGATGCAAAGTCTGGACACTTGTTCCCAGACCCAAGCACAAGAACGTCATCGGGACTAAATGGTTCTACCGGAACAAGATGGACGAAGATGGAACAATTATAAAGAATAAAGCCAGACTTGTCGCCAAGGGATATCGTCAAGAAGAAGGAATCGACTTCGACCAGACTTATGCTCCAGTAGCAAGACTGGAGGCGATCAGGTTATTTCTTGCCTACGCTGCACTTAAGGGCTTTACCGTCTATCAGATGGACGTAAAGTCCGCCTTCCTGAATGGTGACATAAAGGAAGAAGTATACGTAGAGCAACCGCCAGGTTTTGTTGATTCAACCCATCCTAATTATGTATACTTATTGCAAAAAGCACTATATGGTCTTAAACAAGCTCCTCGAGCTTGGTATGAGACTCTGTCTAGCTTCCTTCTTGAGAACAAGTTCACAAGAGGAAAGATAGACAAAACATTATTTCTTAGGGAAATAAAAGGCAAGATTTTGCTAGTGCAGATCTATGTCGACGACATTATTTTCGGCTCTACGGATAACGACCTCTGCAAGAAGTTTTCTAAACTTATGCAAGGGAAGTTTGAAATGAGCAGTATGGGAGAGCTGAAGTATTTCTTAGGGCTTCAGGTGAAACAATCTGAAGATGGGATTTTCATCTCACAGACCAAGTTCACCAAAGAGCTACTTAAGAAATTTGGAATGGAGAATGCAACCTCTATGAGGACTCCAATGGCCTCAGCTATGTCTCTGGACAAGGATGAGAAAGGGAAACCTTTTGATGAAACCAAGTACAGAAGCATAATTGGGTCCTTGCTCTACCTCACTGCAAGTAGACCAGATATAATGTTCTCAACATGTGTATGTGCTAGATTTCAGGTGAACTCTAAGGAATCTCACTACATCGCTGCAAAGCGAATCTTGAGATACCTCAAAGGTACACCAAATCTTGGCTTATGGTACCCAAGAAGTAATGATAGTGAACTAATTGGTTTTTCAGATGCAGATTTTGCAGGTAGCAAAGATGACAGGAAAAGTACCTCCGGGACTTGCCAATTTCTCGGAAGGAGACTTATTTCCTGGAGCAGTAAGAAACAAAACTGTGTAGCCATCTCAACGGCTGAATCAGAGTACATCTTTGCAGGCAGCTGTTGTGCACAGCTTTTATGGATCAAGAATCAGTTTGAAGACTACAACATGAAGTTCCAGAACATTCCCCTATTCTGTGACTCTTCCAGCGCCATAGCAATAACCAACAACCCAGTCTCCCACAGCAGGACCAAGCACATAGAGCTTCGCTATCATTTCATCCGGGAGCATGTGGAGAATGGAGACATAGATCTACAATATGTCTCCACAGATAGGCAAGTGGCAGATATATTCACGAAGCCGCTGGACGAGTCCAAGTTCTCGTTCTTCAAAACTGAGCTTGGACTGCTCAACAAAGAAGACCAGTGATGGACTCTCAAATTAAGAAGATATCAATAATGTTGGCTGCTCAGAGGTACAGTTCTTCAGTGGAAACAGACATCTACCAGGGAAATTCCTTCAAGTATTAGAGACTCGAGCATCGTTACACTTACACGAGTAAACGGCTAATACTCGAGTAAAAATTTTCATATACTCGAGTAATCCAAAAGATACTCGTGTATGAACTTCTTATACTCGAGTATGAAAATTCGTCAAAGACTTAATACTCGTGTATGCTAATTACATACTCGAGTATGTATGATTGATTACTCGTGTATGTTGTACCTACTCGAGTATACTAAACCTCATACTCGTGTATGCTGTCATCTTCCACTCGAGTACTCGGTTTTATTTTATTTTATTTTCAAAATCTCTACTCGCACCCAGCAAATTGCCGCCTCGTTCAGGTATGATATTATACTTAATCCTTCTTAAACATAATTAGGATTACTTATATATATATTCAAAACGAAAAAGTCCTTTCCACTTCTCATTCATTCGAGTAGCCGCCGACTTTTCGTATTCCCGATTCCTGTTCTTCCTCTTCCGTCGCCGCAAGATTTCTGTCTCTTCGTCTCCCAGAACAGTTGCAGAGCTTTGTCTTCCTCGTTCTTGTTTCCTTCGCATTGCAGAATCGCTGATGGCTCCTCCCTCCTCCAAGATTGGAATCGGCTCTGAACTAGTAACCGATGGTATTGAAGATATTTCAGATGACTTCAAGAACTTACTAATTCTCCTGGACACGGCCGGATTGTCCTTCATTCTTCAAGAACCCTGCCGTCTCCTGCTTCCTGATGTTGAAGAATTCTATAGAAATCTGAAGGTCAGACACAACGGCACAGTTCTGAAATCCAAGGTAAAGGGAGTTGAAATTCGGTTGGATAAAACCTCAGTCGCCACTCTGCTTCGGATGCCAGTGGTCGACGAAGAAGATGACCTAGACAAGGACGATGCCGACCGCACCTCTCTATTCTGTGGTCGAGATCCTGAAGGTGGAGGTGAAACCTTGAATCGATCTTTGTTCAATTCAGAAGGGAAGTTTCTCGTTGACATCATCGCCAAAATCCTATGGTGCAAGACCTACTCCATAAGAGACATCTCCCAAAATCTTTTCGACGTTATGCAAGCTATTGTCTGCAGGAAGAAATTCCAGTTCGGAATGATGATACTGGACAAGATCCGAGAAAGCGTCAAAAATCCCAGTTTTGCTAGGATTATCTCCCTCCTCCTCCATGAGATCAACCCTACAGTGTTTGACTTCTCAAAAGGGACTCCTCTACATCACATGAAGAAAGTCACCCTCTCCTCTATACAAAGATACGAGATCAAGCTTCAGAACACTGCTCAATCCTCTAAGGCCTCCCAAACAGCAGATGCTCCAAGACATCAGGCTGTGATCAGGACTCCATCTCCTCCTCAACATCAAATTGCTGACACTCTGGGTACAGTAATTGAGGGGGAGCCTGCCTCATCCACCCTTCAGGTACAGACTTCAGAGATACCAGTCCAAACTGTCAGAGATCCTTCTCCATCATCCTTTCCAAATCTCCAGATATCCTCAGAAGCTCTAAGTCAGCCAGAAACCCAGGTTCAGGAGGAGCCTCTATCTTCAGCTGCAGACATAGCCAGCATGATTGAAGAACTGAGAGATACCAGTTTCCCTCCTCTAGCAGATACTGTAAGTCATGATAAAGAACCTGAGCTAACAGAAGAACAGACCCCTGCAGCAGAACCTTCTCCATCCCCTGCTCACTCTCCCTTAGCAGCAGCAGATCTTCATGATGATATCATCCTGTCTGATGACGAGGAGGATTCCCCAGAACCTGTTGACCCTCCTCTGAGGACACTTGACTTCTCTCTCCCCTCCTTCACTGACCCTTGTGATTCCATAGAGATAATTCCAACCAAGAGAGCTGTGAGCTCAGTGATTGTGGAAGAGATCCCCCTTGGAATACTCCTGCTCCCTCAGTCCCTGCATCAACCTCAGCCCCTTCTTCTTCTTCCTCTTCAGATCTTGTAAGCAAGATTGAGCTTATGCTCAAAGAATAGAGAGATTACTTTGATGCCTCTCTGCAGTCAGTCACCTCCAAGGTCTCTGCTCTTGAAAAGGAGATGAGCAGAGGCTTTGCTGAAATTCAAGCAAACACTGACACACTCAAGCAGCTGTTCAATATTGGAGGCAAAGCCATAGATCACACCATAACAAGCATAGGCGAGCTAAGAAACCAGGCAGAGACAGTAGCTCACAATCAGCTCAAGCTAGATGAGAGAGCTGAAACTAATGTTGTGAAAGTATGTAATGAAGTGGGCACCTTCAGAGATGAAGCAATTGCCCAGCTATCCATAGATATCAGCAAGGGGGAGAAGATCGTAAAAGAAAAAGTTGAAAAGCTCTCTGAACAGGCTGAAGCTCAAATCAAACAACTATCTACCCAATCTCAAGATGCTGTAAGTGATCTAGTAAAAGGATTGAAAGAATCCATTCTTTCCCAGCTCCAGTCTGTCAAATTCTATACCTATGACACTGCTGTCTGGCTGCATAATCAAAACTTCCTGAGTTTCAACTGGACCCTACCATTATACCTCAGCATCTAGATCCTCTTGCAGAACAGCCTCCAGCAGATGTCTCAGCTCAAGCAACCTTTCAAGGAGGTGTGCCAGTCTTCTCACCCAGACCTGAGGGTGATGTGACTGAGCCTCCCCTATCCTATACTGAAGCATGGCAAGATGATTTTCCTTCCAGTTCTCAAGGTCCTTCTAAGAAGAAAAGAAGATATGGTGACGGCGCTTCTGCCAGCCGTTCTGCACCCAGGAAAGAGCCAGCTTCTGAAGGTAGACCACCTGTTGTTCATGCTGAAGTGTGGAGTCCTACCTCTAAGTCCCTAATTCTTGATACTTTGAGGTTAGTGACTGATCTTGGAGAGAACAGAGATAATTACTACAGTTATTCAGAGTGGAAAGCCTATAAAGCATCTCAGATAAAGATCAGGCTACATGACAGGAATTGGGGGCACAACAACCCAGCTGCTCCTCCTAGGCCCAGGACTTACTTTCCAAAACCTTTCAGCTACCTAGAGAGGCAAGAGCTGAAAAGAGAAAGGATGCACAAGGATGCCCCATCTTGAGTTGAACTGAGAATGTGGAACTGGACTTTTGTTTCTGTGCTTAAAACATTTCTATATATATATATATATTTAATTCTGATTATGGCAATGTTTTGTTTACCCTGCTTTAGTTTAGTTTATTCTCCTGTTATATGCATGTTGTTCTTTTACTCTTAAGTAATTCACCTTAGTATAGAGAGTGCTGACATCTACAAATAGGGGGAGATTGTTGGGGTTTGTCTCCACAATACCTCAGATTTGTAGGAAGTCAGACCTTGAACTAAGATGAATTAAGATGTATTTGATGTGGTGTTTGAGTTGTATGTGTGCAGGTTCTAATTGCCAAGTGTAGACCAATGTCAGTCTATAATGGGTCACCAAACACAGGACCATGCAATGTAATTCCTCATTGTGTGATCCAAAGTGTTGGCCCATGTATAGCCTCTCTATTGGGATACACTTCTCATTCATGCACTTGGATTGATGGACAGAAGCATTGGAGCTAATTTCCTCAGTAAAATATTCCTAAGTCCAAAATACTCGAGTAACCCCTTTTTATACTCGAGTATCAGACTTAATACTCGAGTAGCTAGTTAGACATACTCGAGTAGCTAGTTAGACATACTCGAGTAATCAGTTAGACTTACACGAGTAGGCTCTGAATACTCGTGTAGATAAATCTATACTCGAGTAGTTAGTTAGTTAGTCACTCGAGTAAGTTCTTTTCATACTCGAGTAAGTAACTTAATCACTCGAGTAAATCATGTGTCATACTCGAGTAAGTATTCTGATACTCGAGTAGTTGATTTTCATACTCGAGTAAGTATTCTGATACTCGAGTAGTTGATTTTAATACTCGAGTAAGTATTCTGATACTCGAGTAGTTGATTTTAATACTCGAGTAAGTATTC
The DNA here is from genome assembly GCA_039513925.1 of Platanthera zijinensis. NCBI lineage: Eukaryota > Viridiplantae > Streptophyta > Magnoliopsida > Asparagales > Orchidaceae > Platanthera > Platanthera zijinensis. Next base: position 177,228,376 of record CM077090.1, on the reverse strand, counting down.
TGATACTCGAGTAGTTGATTTTAATACTCGAGTAAGTATTCTGATACTCGAGTAGTTGATTTTAATACTCGAGTAAGTATTCTGATACTCGAGTAATTCTCCTTTCACTCGAGTATATCTTTGCTGATACTCGAGTATATCTTTTCTGATACTCGAGTATATCTTTTCTGATACTCGAGTATATCTTTTCTGATACTCGAGTAGTTCATCTTTCACTCAGTAAAGTTCTCCTCTCATACTCGAGTATAATCGTCTTTGTCACTCGAGTATCTGAATTCCCATACTCGAGTATATCTTCTCTTACTCGAGTATGGCAGTTCACTATTCCAGAATTTTTCTAAGTTCGAATTCGCCATAAGTATTTTAAATCCGTCAATTCTGATTGGTCCACGTGTCATCCTTAATTAAGATTATGATCGTTGGAGTCCACCTATAAATAGGTCATTTCAGAATTGACTAATTAACAAGATTACAGAGGTATTCTTTTTAAGAAAGAGAAAATTCCGTGAACCCTAATTCTCACGCCGCCGCCGCCATCGTTGTTCATCGGAAGAAACTCTGGATTGCCGATCTCCGTCTTCAACGACTACTTCTCCAGCGATCTAGACAAAAGCGAATCACTCGATCTCGCCAAGCCTCAAAGATTTCAGATCTAACTTCTTGATCGAGGTGGTTCTAGTTTTCAGATTTGTGGATCTCTCTCAAGTCATCTTCAACCGTTTCTGATCAAGCCGAAGTTCCTAAAGAAGAAGTCTGTCAAAGATCCAGATCTGAGATTGTTGTTTTGATTTTTTATTCTCAAACAAAAATTTCTTTGTAGGAGTTTTTCTCCGAGATTTGTATGAAGATCTTTCTTCCATGTTTTGTAGATCCAGTTGGATCGAGTTTTGTAGGAACGTGGTTCCGAGGTGTAGGATTGTTTTCAATCCGAGATAGTGGAGTAGCCGAGTCTAGTGATTTGCTAGATCGGTGAGGAAAGTGGACGTACCCAAGGTTGGGGAACCACTATAAATCTCTTGTCATCTGTGATTGCTTGATGTGTGCTGTGTTAGTTTTTAATTCCGCATTTGACACGCATTTCACCTATTCACCCCCCTCTAGGTGATTTAGGCTAACAACTTAGACCTCTCACTACCACAGCAGATAGTCGAACTATCAGGACAGATAGTCGAGCTATCAGATAGTTGATCTATCAGGACAGATAGTCGAACTATCAAGCAAAACAGATAGTTGACCTATCAGCATATAGTCGAACTATCACAAAAAACAGATAGTCGACCTATCAACAGATAGTCTAACTATCACAGAAACAGATAGTCGAACTATCACAGAAAACAGATAGTCGACCTATCAACAGATAGTCGAACTATCAATGCAGACAGATAGTCGACCTATCAACAGATAGTCGAACTATCAACGCAGACAAAAAGTCGACCAACTGATAGACAATCGTCGATCAGTCGATAGACGATAGTCGAGCGGCGTTCGACCATAGTCGAACGAAAAACAACTTAACCAAATTTACATCTGGAAAAGTGGCAACTCTACAACCAGACAACCAACCTTTGACCATAGATAAATCTTAGGTCAAGAGACAAAAAGAGAAGACTAAACTCAAATCCAAACTAGGGTACCAACAATCTCCCCCTATTTGAGTTAAGTCTCTCAACATCTAAAACACAGAACTAACTACTGAACAATAAAAACAATACAGGAAAGAGAAAAACAACTAAGCAGCAAATATCATTCAATCAGATAAATAAATACCAGTTAATCAATTTAAGGAGCTTCAGAATTAGGTTTAGGTTCAGAGGAACTAGGAATAAAAGAAACTTTCCTCAAGGGGTCCAGAGCTTCTTTCTTTGACAGCTTTAGGTCTTGCACACCAATGATTTTCGATTCTGACGCCCTTGGGACAACTGCTTCAGGATGCTTTTCCATGTATTTTGAAGGATCAAATACCTCAGGTCTAACCTGGAATTTATCGAGCTCCTTCATTCTGAATTTTGACATAGTGGTCAATCCTGCAGTGTCTTTACCTTCAGCTTTAGCTTTCTTAATTTGGGCTGAACCAACAAGTTCAAGAAATCGAGCCATCCTGTAATCAGGATCTAGCTCTTGGCTTTCATACACATTTTTAGAGGTTGTATCAACAGGTTTCACAGCTTTAAACTTAATAGACATGTCTAGCAGACTTTCAGCTGGCTCTTTATCTTCCTGAATAACTAGAGATGAAGGAGGGGCAACCTCAGCAAATTTTCTATTAAACTTTTCAGAGAAAATAGTTCTTTTACCTTTTGAAACATCTTTTACTGCTTGACCTAGCATTGAAGAGGATGTGCTCTTGATTTCTTTTGAAGGTGAAACTCTTCTCTTGGGAGAAGGAGGAGGAGAAAAAGTTGGCTTTTGATAAATCACCTCCTTCACTTGTTCCTTTATATCAGCACAATGTCTTTGATAACCAGATTGAGATTTGCCTTGATATCCTTGAGAGCTTTTCCTTGAGGAAGGCTGGGATGGAGTAGATCTGGCAGATGGAGTAGATGGATTTGCAGATAGGTTGCCAGAGGCTCCTGCACTGGGAGGTGGAGGAGGAGGACCTCTTGGAGTCCATCTTGGGGCTGGACTGTCATACCTCTTTGACTTCTTCCATTGTTTTTGCTGGTTCTTAGAAAATGCCATCCAGTGCTGGAATTCTTTAGATTTAGGATCAATTCCTTTCAAAATATAGTAGGGAACATCGTTATCAGGATTTGGAGGAGGAGGAGCCACAACTTTCCTTTTCTTCTTAGTAGCTTTCTTTCTCTTAGAATTTTCAGAATCATCAGAATCATCTTCATCCTCAGAATTGGATGAAGGAGGATGGTCATAGGGATCATAAGTTTCTGATACAGCTTTTTCTTTTTCTTTCAAAGCAGCTTTCTCCAATTCTTCTTCCATGGCATCCTGTGCCAGAAGGGTATCTAAATCCAATCCAGGAGAGTCATCCCAGACGGTAGACTTTTCAATTTGAACATCTGAAGCCTTTTCTTGTAGATCAAAAACTATCATGGGGACTAGTTCTACTTGCACTGCTAGCTGAGCTGGCTGAGCAACCTCAGAAACTTGAGCAACTGGTTCTGGTTCAGTTTGAACTTCAGAAGCAGGTTCAGACACAGGCTCTATATCAGCTTGAACTTATGGAGCAGATTCAGGCACTGGCTCTTGGACAGCTGGAACTTCAGGAGCAGATTGATGATCAAGCTCTTGGACATCTAATACTTCTTCCATTATATCTGTATCATCAGGAGCATAGATGGGCTAAATGAAGTTGAATCATACCTTCTAGGTATTCCCATAATATCATATCAGTTAACAAGTCTAAAAATTGAGTAAAAGGGATACCTTCAGAATTTTCCTTTGAATGTTCTAACTCCCATAATTCATCTAGGAAGGAAGTAATGACTCCTTCTAGATAGAGGGCAACCAGGGGAGTGGAGGATTCTTCTAAGCAGACTTTTACAACAAATTCTGTCAGCATAATTGCATTAGAAATCTCTTTTTCAGATAATTGAGGAACTGCTTCCTCTTCTACTACTATCTCTTTTTCTGTAACTGCAGGAGGATCTGCTGGAAAGGAGGAGGCCAAGGGCAGCTCAGAGACATCTTCATAAAGCATCTCCCCCTGCCTGATTTTAGTAGATACTGAAACCAGGCCCCTAGATGAAGAGGGCTCAGCAGATTTTGATAGAGCTTGGATGGCAGTAGTCAAAGAAGAGATGGAGGAAGCAAGTGGAGCAATTGCCTCTTCAATCATAACTTTGATCGAAGGAGTAATTAACTCCAAGATGCTAGAAATGAATGCTGGAGTGATTTCAAAAGATGGTGGGGGAATCTCAGTGGATGGATGATCAGCAGGAATGGTGTATTCTTGATGAACTAGAGAGTGAGAGTGAACTGGAGATGGAGAATGAACTGGAGAAGCATGGGTGGATGCAGGATGATCAATATGATCTGAAGAGGGAATTGGTGACTGAGGAGGAGTGGGTATCTCAGAAACCAACAAATCAAAACTGGGATGTGAGATCCCAGCAAGATGAGAAGGGAGAGGAGATGCTGGAGGTGCTGCATCGAGAATTGTGGTTGAATCATGAAGAGGAGAGGCACAAGGTCGTACTTCAATTGAAGTTGATGGAACTTCAACTGAAGTAGACGGCAATGCAGATGAAGAAGATGGAGCGAAGATAATTGCTGAGCCAGCTTCTTGGAGGCGGGGAGAGACTGAACCAGTCCTTGTGCTCTCAGATGTAGCTGGAGCGGGCTTCAGAAAAGTCCTTTTCCACTTGGCGAACAAGGTTGGATCCATCTTCTTACTGGCGTTAATGGAGGTAGCAGCTGAAATCAACAAATGGGGATATTCTCCTTTAGAAAAATCCCAACCACCCTACTTAGGGTGACCTCCTTCTTGCTGTTCTTCTTCCTTATCAAATCGAACAATACTCCTGCCCAGTTAATCCTTTTCTTATTCACAATTGCACACATCAGTGCAAATTGCTGCCTTGTAATATTGTCATGGGCAGAGTGCTTTCCCAGTAGCACTTTTCCAACAAGTTCAGCAAGGAACTTAATCTTAAATGGAAAGTTTACTTTTAGCAGCTTAGAGGGAATGCCTTCGGCAAGACCTAACTCTGTTAAGATCCTCCCAAACTCAGGGGTATCTTGTTCATAATCTTCTTCCCCATTCAGCAATCCAAAAATTTCTGTTAAAATGGCAGGAGTCAAAGTTACCTCTACTCCGCCAATGGTTCCGGTCATTGATTCGTCGTTGGAGGACGAAGTGAATGCCCATTCTTTAATCTCTTGAATGTTTATCTTTATCCTGGAGGACATGAGCTTTTCCAATCCTTGATCTTTGCATAGATTGAGAATTTCCACTATTCCAGATTCGCAGCAACTGAAGGAGTCGAAATCTATACTGAAGCATGCATCGAACTTCACTACAGTCAAGAGGGCTGGAGCTATCGCCATCGAAGGGGGATTGAGAAGGCGAGGGAGACGGCGAGGGAGACGACGAAGACGAAATGGCAGAAAATCGCGAGACAAAGAGCAAGCAGGAAGACGGAATGCGAAAAGACGCTCTCCGTCGACGATAAAAACAACGATCTCTTAACCTAGGTCGACTATCGGCTTTATATTAAAACAACGATCGTCGATCTATTTAAAAGATACTGGAGACGATGGTCGAACGGTCGTTCGACGATCGTTCCTGAAGCAGAGTAGTCGATCAATCGTTCGACTATTTCTGTCTTCACAAACAGCAAGCTATCGTCAACCATAGATCGACGATAAGCTCGACATGTTCGACTATCTTCGAACGCCGGTCGACGATCTTCAAGCAGATAAGCTATCATCACTCATAGGTCGACGATAGGCTTGATCCGATCGACTATCTTCGAACGTCATTCGACGATCTTCAAACAAGTTTCAACAAGGCAGACGGTCACACTTAGTCTCTTCCATTAATCATGCCTAGTTGAACTAAAAAGAACAGATGCTTCTATTCATCTAAGGGCTTGGTGAATATATCACCTCTCTGAAGGTCAGTGGATATGAACTCAAGGCTAATCTTGTTCTTTTCCACACAATCTCTCAAGAAATGGTGCCGGATCTCAATGTGTTTCGTTCTAGAGTGGTGCACTGGATTTTGTGCAATGGAGATAGCACTGGTACTATCACACATGATTTTTGTGTTCTTATGTGAGTACCCATAATCCAAAAGTTGGTTTTGAATCCACAGGATCTGTGAACAACAACTGGCAGCTGCTATATATTCAGCCTCTGCAGTTGAAGTTGAGACAGAAGCCTGCTTCTTACAAAACCAAGAGACCAATCTCTCTCCTAGGAACTGACAAGTTCCTGAGGTACTTTTCCTGTCAACTCGACAACCAGCATAGTCAGAATCAGAGTATCCAATTAACTCAAATTCTGATTCTGCTGGGTACCAAAGTCCTAGATTTGGACAACCCTTCAGGTATCTCAAGATTCTCTTGAGAAGAATCAGATGAGATTCCTTGGGGTTGACCTGGAATCTAGCACAAAGGCATGTAGCAAACATTATATCTGGCCTACTCGCAGTTAAATACAATAGGGAACCAACAATGGCCCTATAATTCTTTTGATCAACTGGCTTCCCCTGATCATCAGAATCTATAACTATATTAGTAGCCATAGGTGTATGCATTGCTGAAGCATCAACCATCCCAAACTTCTTTACCAATTCCTTGGCATATTTGGATTGGGAGATGAAGATGCCATCAGCATCTTGCTTTACTTGGAGACCAAGAAAGTAAGACAGCTCACCCATACTACTCATCTCAAACTTAGAATGCATCAAGTCAGAGAACTTTTTGCACAGTTTGGGATCAGTGGAACCAAAAATAATGTCATCCACATACACTTGAACTAATAGGATTGTGTCCTTGTGGTGCTTGACGAAGAGGGTTCTATCAACTACTCCCCTAATAAAGTTGTGCTCTAACAAGAAACTAGCTAGAGTCACATACCAGGCTCTGGGTGCTTGCTTGAGTCCATAAAGAGCTTTTTGCAACTTGAAAACATGTGAGGGCTGAGTTGAAGAAACAAACCCAGGTGGTTGTTCAACAAATACCTCTTCCTTTAGCTCACCATTAAGAAAGTCACTTTTGACATCCATCTGAAAAACCTTAAACTTCATGTAGGCTGCATAGGCTAAAAAGATCCTTATTGCCTCTAGCCTTGCAACAGGAGCAAAGGTTTGGTCATAATCTATACCTTCCTCCTGTCTGTAGCCCTGAGCTACAAGCCTGGCTTTGTTCCTTACAATGATTCCATTTGCATCCAACTTGTTTCTATACACCCACTTGGTGCCTATGATCAGTTGACCTTTAGGTCTTGGAACCAAAGTCCATACATTACATCTCTCAAACTGATTAAGTTCCTCTTGCATAGCAATGATCCAGTGGGGATCTAGCTCAGCATCTTTAATGGTGAGGGGCTCAATCTGTGAAAGGAAACAAGCATGCATCACATCCTGTCTTAACTTATGTCTTGTTTAAACACCAGCTGATATGTCTCCAATCACTTGAGATGTAGGATGATCTCTAAGTGTGACAACATCAGCAGGTGGTATGCGATCTTCAACAACAGTTGGGATTAATTCCTCCTGAGGAATTTGATCTACTGTTGGTGGTACAGCAGCAGCTTCTGCAAAGTCTTCATCACTGTCTGAATCAGTGATGTGAAGAGTTCATAGCTGGAGTGTCTCTTGAGTGACATCTTTGCTAGATTCTGGTACCTGCAATGAACTTGAGGAAGGAGAAGTTTCCTTCTCCTTATAAAACATTTGAGATTCATCAAAAGAAACATGAACAAACTCTTCAATTTTAGACGATGACTTATTAAATACCCTATAAGTTTTGCTTACTTGGGAATATCCAAAAAAAATTCCCATTGAAGCCTTTGCTTCAAATTTTCTAAGGTATTCTTTATTATTATTATGAATATAAACTACACAACCAAAAACTCTAAAATAATTTATTTTAGGTTTCTTTCCTTTAAGCAACTCATAAGGAGTTTTACACTTAAGCTTGTGTATAAGACTTCTATTCAAGAAGTAGTTGGCTGTACTAACAGCTTCTGCCCAATAGGAAAGAGGCATGTTAGCATCTGCCAATAATGTGCTAGCAGCTTCAATTAGTGTTCGATTCTTCCTTTCAACTACCCCATTTTGTTGGGGAGTTCTAGGAGCTGAGAAGCTATGTTTGATACCTTCTCTCTCACAGAATTCTTGCATGAGAAGAGAGTCAAACTCAGTACCATGATCACTTCTGATCAAGGCCACATGAGTAGAGTACTCAGTCTGCACACATAATAGAAAATCTGTAAGGGCTTTGAAGTTATCAGCCTTAGTTCTCAAAAAGAACACCCAACTAAACCTAGAGAAGTCATCTACAATGACTAGGGTGTAATACTTCCCTCCTAGACTCTGTACATTTATTGGGCCAAAAAGGTTCAAATGTAATAAATACAGGATCCTAGGAGAATCACTTTTATTTACTGATTTAAATGAATTCTTGGTTTGCTTGCCTAATTGACAAGCCTTGCATAGGCTCTCCTTCTTGTAGGGGCAAGAAGGTAAACCTCTAACAAGGTTGTGTTTAGATAACCTAGATATGTTCTTGAGGTTAACATGGCTAAGCCTTTTATGCCATAAGGTATTGTTATTTGTTACTTCATTAAATAAGCAGATTTCAGAGTGATTTGAGTTAAAATCTACTAAATAAATGTTACCTTGTCTAATACCTACTAACACAACATTATTATTTAAAGTAATATTACAAAGAGAGTTAGAAAATGATACCTGGTATCCAGCATCACATAACTGACTTACTGAAATGAGATTATGCTTCAGTCCAGTTACATAAGCAACTCTCTTGAATGTTACAGCTCCAATTGTCATCCTGCCATAGCCTTCAATTTGACCACAGCTTGAATCTCCAAATATCACCTTTGGGCCAAGCTTGGCCTTGAACCTTGACAGATGTTCTTTATTTCCTGTCATATGCTTGGAGCAACCACTATCCAAATACCACTTATTCTGAGTGATAGGATAGGTCTTCACCTGCAAATAAATCAATTAAACATTGTGGACCCAGGTAACCTTGGGTCCCTTGTTCTTCACATAAGAAAAACTGGAAATAAATGAATAAGCAGGTTGAGGGTGATAACCTAATGGGTAAGATCTCCTAGGTGGGATTCTCCATGCAGATGATGGGTCAATGAACCTAGGGTTTCTATTTACATTCGGGTTTCTAAAGTTCTGGTTGAAGTTTTGAAATTCATGTTGAAAACGTCGATCAGCGTTCGACGATGGGTGCTCAGATCGTCGATCTCCATTCGACCATTGAGCCTGCGATCATCGAGCAGCGTTCGATGCTCTTTGTATTTCCTTAAACTTTTGTTTTCTTTTCTCTCTCTTAGCTTTATTTAAAGCTTTATTAACTTGATTAACTTGCTCAGTGTTTTTTATTCCACTAGATGAAATAAAATTCACTGGAGTTGAAAGATGGTTTTTAAGAATGATTGGGGGTTCACTAGAAGAAGCTCCTAAGCCTAATTTATTATTGCCTGACCTAGTGTTTGACATGCTGGTTATTTCAAGCAACTTAAGGCTTCTACCATTCAGAGATTCCTCTAACCTTTTGGACTTAGCTAATTCATTCTTAAGGAATTTTATTTCTTCACTAGAATTAGTGAGTTCTGCTGTTAACCTAATGTTTTCAATAGAAATTAATTCAGATTCAGCTAGTTTATTTCTAAGCTCTTTTATTTCCTTTTCAGAACTAATTAAATCTAAACATAAAGATTTAAAATCTAATTTAAATTCAGCAGATGTAAAATCATATGTTGGTACCCTAGGTTTTGATTTGAGTTCAGTCCTCTCTTTCTGTCTCTTGACCCAAGATTAATCTATGATCAAAGGTTAGTTGATAGGTTAGATTCTCTAGTTGTGTAGAATTACTTTTCCAGATAAATATTTGGTTAAGTAGTTTTTCGTTCGACTATAGTCGAACGCCGCTCGACTATCGTCTATCGGCTGATCGACGATCGTCTATCAGTTGGTCGACTTTCTGTATGCGTTGATAGTTCGACTATCTGTTGATAGGTCGACTATCTGTTTGTCTTGGTAGTTCGACTATCTGTTGATAGGTCGACTATCTGTTTGCTTTGATAGTTCGACTATCTGTCCTGATAGTTCAACTATCTGATAGCTCGACTATCTGTTGATAGATCGACTATCTGTTTTGTTTTGATAGTTCGACTATCTGTTGGTAGTTCGATTATCTGTCCGGATAGATCGACTATCTGATAGCTCGACTATTTGTTCTGATAGGTCTACTATCTGCCGAGATAGTTCGACTATCTTCTTTGATAGTTCGATTATCTGGATCGTTCGACTATCTGTACGATAGATCGACGATCTCCGTGCGCCGTTCGACGATCTCCGAAGGTCGTTCGACGTTTTGCTGTATGATTTTATTTAATTTGTCGTCTTCTGTGATATGACTAATTTAATATCTATTCTGACATAGTTTATAAAAGATTATCTGAATATTTTGTAACATTATTTCCATGCAATATCAATTCTATTCTATATGCATGAGCTAATCTTTTCTGACAAAGTTGTTTGTCTTATAGCTGAGATATGCAATCTGCTTTATCTGCCAGGCTGTCCTTTATAGCCGTTAGACTCAAAAAGTCTTCTTTGGCCGTAAAGAGTTCTTTCTGATGTGACTTTCTCTTATATTATTTCATCAGAAGTATTTGCAGCTTCTTAGAAAGCTTTATCCTTTTATAGGATATCTGCCTGCTGTAGTTTGTTTTTGCTTTATGCTTTTTGCAGCCCAGCTTTCAGAGTTCAGAAAAAGACAAGATTCAAACTCAATTAGAGTCGTTGCTGCTGCTGATATATAAAGACTTCTTTGAAGAAGAAATCAACTAGTTCACAGACATAAGAAATTCATTCAGCAAGCTTACAGCAAGAACAAGTCTAACTGCTCTCAGCAATCTTCACTCATCTGAGAAGTGTTAGCTCTTCTGCTCTTCTTCAACCTAAGTTCTCCTGTTCCAGGAAGTTCTAACTCAGAGATCTTTTGAAGAAGAAGAAGAAGAAGATAGCTGCTAGAAGATTTTCATTTCTTGTTTTATATCTTCTTGTAGTTCTTCCTTCAGTATTTACTGAAGTGTTTCTGCACTGAAGCAAGACTTCACCTGGACGTTCTTTGAGCCAGGGGGAGCCTTGATTCTTTTAGAGCTGTCTAGCTCAGTGCAAGTTATTGTGCTTCTCTAATCTATTGTAAAATAGAGAAGACACCTTAACCCCTTTTCCCCCTCCTGTACAGGGTTATTACTCCCTTCAAAAGTATCCCTTGGTGGCAGGGCACCTGATCAAAAACCTGTGTTCGGTTTTTAGACACCTGATCAAAAGTCTAAAGGGTCTCTTGATCTACCTGAAGTAGATCTTGTTGGTGGCAGGGCACCTGATCAAAAACCTGAGTGGATTCCTACCTTGTTGGTAGAAGAGTGGACGTACCCAAGTTGTTTGGGGAACCACTATAAATTCCTTGTGTCATCTGGATTGCCTTGTTTAATTACTTGCATTGTGGCTGTGATTAGATATTAACTAGGTTTGCTAGTTGCTGGATAGGATCCAAAGCTTAACTGTAATTACAGTTAGCTTTAGTTTGTGCACAACACTTGTGTTAGGCTCTAAGGTTTAATCTTAAATATCTATAACTTTCATTCCGCATTTAACTCCAAGGGAGTTGAGTAGAAAGTCAACTTTGCTAAGTGCAATTTTTGATTACTCTATTCACCCCCCCCCCTCTAGAGTAGTATCTATCCCTTCTCTTTCAATTGGTATTAGAGGGAGGTTGACTGACTGAATAGGCTAACACCTAAGTCACAAGATCCTGATAGATACCAAAGTTTATAGATATTCACTTTCACTATCATGGCCCAGTCCAAGGATTATTCTAGCACCAGACCTCCAGCATGCAACTTGGCTAAGTTTGGCATCTGGAAGGCAAGGATTAAATTATATATGAATTCTATTGATGAAAGTATCTTTGCTTCTATTTTGTCAGGACCACCAAGAGCACCTGCTGCTGCTACTGCCTCATTCTCTGATATGAGTGCAGTGCCTCCTCCAGACTACAATGATGAGTACAAGAAGGCAAAGATAGCAGATGCCAAGGCGATGAACATTCTGGCTCAGACAATGTCTGATGAAGTATTCCAGAAGGTTGCTGACTGCTCCTCAGCAAAAGCTATGTGGGATACACTGAACCAGATTGTAGCTGGTTCAGCTGATGAAAGGAAGGACAGGAGGTCCAACCTTATCTCACAATATGAGAACTTCAAGAAAACCGATGCTGAATCAGTTGAAGCCATGTACACAAGGCTCAGCTCAATCATCAATGAGCTGAGGACCCTTGACAAGGACATTTCATTGACAGAGGTCAATGATAAGATTCTTATGTGCTTCCCTAGCACATGGGATCTGAGGATCTGGCCTATCAAGGAGGCCAGAAGCTCCAGTGAGGATGAAGAAGAAAAGAAGGCAAAGGAAGTTTGCCTAATGGCAATTGATGCCTGCAGCAATCATTCAGCTGCAGAGATTTCAGATTCAGATGAAGAATGCCAACAGAAGATGAGGTACTATCTTCTTATGATTTTACTTCAGCAGAATTCAAATTAGATTTTAAATCCTTATGCTTAGATTTAATTAGTTCTGAAAAAGAGATTAAAGAACTTAGACATAGGCTAGCTGAATCAGAAATCATATCTACTGAAAATATTAAGTTAAAGGAAGATCTCACTAATTATAGTGAAGAAATTAAGTTTCTTAAAATTGAGTTAGCTAAGTCTAAAAGGTTAGAAGAATCACTAAATGGTAGAAGCCTTAAGCTGTTAGAGATAACCAGCATGACTAACACTAGGTCAGGTAATAACAAATTAGGCTTAGGAGCTTCTCCCAGTGAACCACCTATTATTCTTAAAAATAATCTTTCAACTCCAGTGAACTTTGTTTCAGCTAGTGGAATGAAGAACACTGAGCAAGTAAATCAAGTTAATAAAACTTTAAATAAAGCTAAGAAAGAAAAGAGGAAGAAATTTTTTAAAGAAATACAAAGAGCGTCGAACGCTGCTCGACGATCAGAAGCTCAATGGTCGAACGAAGCTCGACGATCTGAGCGCCCATCGTCGAACGTCGATCGACGTTTTCAATATGATTTTCAAAATTATCATCAGTACCATAGAAACCTAAATGAAAATAGAAACCCTAGGTTTGTTGACCCATCATCTGCATGGAGAATACAGCCTAGGAGATCTCACCCATTAGGTTATCACCCTCAGCCTGCATTCTCATTTATTTCCAGCTTCTCTTATGTGAAAAACAAGGGACCCAAGGTTACTTGGGTCCACAATGTCTAAATGAATTTCTTGCAGGTGAAGGCCTATCCTATCACTCAAAATAAGTGGTATTTGGATAGTGGATGCTCCAAGCATATGACAGGAAATAAGGGTCAACTGTCAAAGTTCAAAGCCAAGCTCGGCCCAAAGGTGATCTTTGGAGATTCAAGCTGTGGTCAGACAGAAGGCTATGGCAGAATCACTATTGGAGCAGTTACTTTCAAGAGAGTTGCATATGTGACAGGACTGAAGCACAATTTGATTTCAGTCAGCCAGCTATGTGATGCTGGCTACCAGGTTTCATTTTCTAACTCTTCTTGTAATATTACTTTAAATAATAATATTGTTTTAGTAGGCATTAGATTAGGTAATATTTATTTAGTAGATTTTAACTCAACTCACTCTGAAATCTGCTTGTTTAATGAAGTAACATTTAATAACAATTCTTTGTGGCATAAGAGGCTTAGTCATGTTAACCTTAAAAATATATCTAGGTTATCTAAACACAACCTTGTTAGAGGTTTACCTTCTTGCCCCTACAAGAAGGAGAGCCTATGCAAGGCTTGTCAACTAGGCAAGCAAACCAAGAATTCTTTTAAATCAGTAAATAAAAGTGATTCTCCTAGAATCCTGTATTTATTACATTTGGACCTATTTGGCCCAATAAATATACAGAGTTTAGGAGGAAAGTATTACACCCTAGTCATTGTAGATGACTTCTCCAGATTCAGTTGGGTATTCTTTTTGAGAACTAAGGCTGATAACTTCAAAGCCCTTACAGACTTTCTATTATGTGTGCAGACGGAGTACTCTACTCATGTGGCCTTGATCAGAAGTGATCATGGTACTGAGTTTGACTCTCTTCTCATGCAAGAATTCTGTGAGAGAGAAGGTATCAAACATAGCTTCTCAGCTCCTAGAACCCCCCAACAAAATGGGGTGGTTGAAAGGAAGAACAGAACACTAATTGAAGCTGCTGGCACATTGTTGGCAGATGCTAATATGCCTCTTTCCTATTGGGCAGAAGCTGTTAGTACAACCAATTATGTCTTGAATAGAAGTCTGATACACAAGCTTAAGTGTAAAACTCCTTATGAGTTGCTTAAAGGAAAGAAACCTAAAATTAATTATTTTAGAGTATTTGGTTGTGTAGTGTTCATTCATAATAACAATAAAGAATACCTTAGAAAATTGGAAGCAAAAGCTTCAATGGGAATTATGCTTGGATATTCCCAAGTAAGCAAAGCTTATAGGGTTTATAACAAATCAACCTGTAAAATTGAAGAATCTGTGCATGTATCTTTTGATGAGTCTCAGATGTTTTACAAGGAGAAGGAAACTTCTCCTTCCTCAAGTTCATTACAGGTACAAGAATCTTCCAAAGATGTCACTCAAGAAATCCTCCATCTTTCAACTCTTCATATCACTGAATCAGACAGTGATGAAGACATTGCTGAAGCTGTTGTTGTTCCACCAACAGTAGATCAAATTCCTCCTGAGGAATTAATCCCAACTGTTGCTGAAGATCACATCCCACCTGCTGATGTTGTCACACTTAGAGATCACCCCACATCTCAAGTGATAGGAGACATATCAGTTGGTGTGCAAACAAGACACCAATTAAGACAGGATGTGATGCATGCTTGTTTCCTTTCACAGATTGAGCCCCTCACCTTTAAAGATGCTGAGCTAGATCCCCACTGGATCATTGCTATGCAAGAGGAACTCAATCAGTTTGAGAGATGTAAAGTATGGACTTTGGTTCCAAGACCTAAAGGCCAACTGATCATAGACACCAAGTGGGTGTTAGAAACAAGTTGGATGCAAATGGAATTATTGTAAGGAATAAAGCTAGGCTTGTAGCTCAGGGCTACAGACAGGAGGAAGGTATAGATTATGACCAAACCTTTGCTCCTGTTGCAAGGCTAGAAGCAATAAGGATCTTCTTGGCCTATGCAGCCTACATGAAGTTTAAGGTCTTTCAGATGGATGTCAAAAGTGCATTCCTAAATGGTGAGCTTAAGGAAGAGGTGTTTGTTGAACAACCACCAGGGTTTGTTTCTTCAACTCAGCCCTCTCATGTATTCAAGTTGCAGAAAGCTCTTTATGGACTAAAGCAAGCCCCTAGAGCCTGGTATGAGACTCTAGCTAGTTTCCTGTTAGAGCATAACTTTACTAAGGGAGTAGTTGATAGAACCCTCTTCGTCAAGCACCACAAGGACACAATCCTGTTAGTTAAAGTGTATGTGGATGACATTATTTTTGGTTCCTCATCAGAATCGCTCCAGGTTTCAGCAACAAAACCTCTCTCCTTCTTTTTGTTCTTGTAGGAGGATGACTTGGAGTGCTTCCTGTGCTGATCCTTGTCTTTTCTTTTCTCTTTATTCTTTTCCTCTGGAAAGTCTGGAAGAATATGTCCAGGCTTCCTGCAACCATAGCAAATTATTTCTTTAGTAGGAGTACGATCATACCTTGGTTTTCCTTCATATTTTGAGGATTTCTTTCTGAAATCTTTCCTTCCCATCTTGAGAAACCTTTTGGCAAATAATGTCATTAGTTCCTCATTGGACTGGCTTCCTTCAGAAGCATCAGCAGCTTTGAGAGCAAGGGTTTGCTCTTTTCTTGTGGGGGTTGGAGTCTTTGCTTCAGCCTCAGCTTCCCTGGACTTCAGCACTTGCTCAAAGGATTTGAGCTTGCCGAGAAGGGCTTCTGTTGAAATTTCTGTTGTGCTTCTGGCCTCCTTGATAGGCCAGATCCTCAGATGCCATATGCTAGGGAAGCACATAAGAATCTTATCATTGACCTCTATCAATGAAATATCCTTATCAAGAGTCCTTAGCTCATTGATGATTGAGCTGAGCCTTGTGTACATTGCTTCAACTGATTCAGCATCAGTTTTCTTGAAATTTTCATACTGGGAGATAAGGTTGGACCTTCTGTCCTTCCTTTCATCAGCTGAACCAGCTACAATCTGGTTCAGTGTATCCCACATTACTTTTGCTGAGGAGCAGTCAGCAACCTTCTGGAATACTTCATCAGACATTGTCTGAGCCAGAATGTTCATTGCCTTAGCATCTGCTATCTTTGCCTTTTTGTATTCATCATTGTAGTCTGGAGGAGGCACTGCACTCATATTAGTTGATGATGAAGCAGTAGCTGCAGCAGGTGCTCTTGGTGGTCCTGTCAAAATAGAAGCAAAAATACTCTCATCAATAGAGTTCATATATAGTTTAATCCTTGCCTTCCAGATGCTGAACTTGGCTAAGTTGCATGCTGGAGGTCTGGTGCTAGAATAATCCTTGAACTGGGCCATTATAGTGAAAGTGAATATCTATAATCCTTGGTATCTATCAGGATCTTGTGACTTAGGTGTTAGCCTATACAGTCAGTCAACCTCCCTCTGATTCCAATTAAAAGAAAAGAGATAGATACTACTCTAGAGGGGGGGGGGGGTGAATAGAGTAATCAAAAATTGCACTAGCAAAGTTGACTGTCTACTCAACTCCCTTGGAGTTTATTGCGTAATGAAGGTTATAGATATTTGAGAAGTAGCCCTAAAGCCTAACACAAGTGTTGTGCACAAAAGACAGCCAACTGTAATTACAGTTAAGGCTTGGAATCCTAAACAGCAACTAGCAAACCTAGTTAAATCTAATCACAGCCAACAGCACAAGTAATAAATCAAACAACCAAATGACACAAGAGAATTTATAGTGGTTCCCCAAACAACTTGGGTACGTCCACTCTTCTACCAGCAAGGTAGGAATCCACTCAGGTTTTTGATCAGGTGCCCTGCCACCAACAAGATCTGCTTCAGGTAGATCCAGAAACCCTTTAGACTTTTGATCAAGTGTCTAAAAACCAACACAGGTTTTTGATCAGGTGCCCTGCCACCAAGGTATACTTTTGAAGGGAGTAATAACCCTTTACAGGAGGGGGAAAGGAGGTTAAAATGTCTTCTCTATTTTAAATAGAATTAGAGAAGCTCAAGAACTTGCACTGAGCTAGAAAGCTCTAAAGAGTCAAGGCTCCCCCTGGCTAAAAGAATGTCCAGGTGAAGTCTTGCTTCAGTGTAGAAAACACTTCAGAAAATCTGAAGGAAAAAGCTACAAGAAGATAATAAATATGAAATGAAAATTCTTCTTCAGGAAGCTATCTTCTTCTTCTTCTTCTTCAAAAAAAAACTCTGAGTGAAGATCTTCCTGGAGGCAGGAGAACTTAGGTTGAAGAAGAGTGAAGAACTAAAACTTCTTCTCAGTTAGATGTGAACGAGCTGAGAGCAGTTCTAACTGTAAGATGTAAGCTTGAATGCTGCTATTAGCTTCTTGAATTATGAACAGGTTTTTGGCTATGAGAACTAGTTGATTTCTTTCTCCAAAGAATTCTTTATATAGCAGCAGCAACAACGGCTCTAATTTAAGTTTGAATCTTGTCTTCTTCTGAGATCTGCAAACTGGGCTGCAAAAAGCATAAAGCAAAAACAAATCCTGCAGGCAGACATGCTATAAGGGGATAAAGCTTTCCAAGAAGCTGCATATCCAATTAGATAAAAGAGTACTAAAGAAAGTCACATCAGAAGGAACTCTTTTCAGCCAGAGAAGACTTTTTGAGTCTAACGGCTATAAAGGACAGCCTGGCAGATAAAGCAATATATATATTTCAACTAATAAGACAAGCAACTTTGTTAGATAAGATTGACTCATGCATAAGAAATGGAGCAGATATTGCATGGAAATAATATTATAAATTTATTCAAATAATATGCCAAAAAAATATGAAATAAATCACATCATAGAAGAGGACAAAATTACTCAAGACATACAGCAAAACATCGAACGACCCTCGGAGATCGTCGACCTAAGCACAGAGATCGTCGACCTATCAAACAGATAGTCGAACGATACAGATAGTCGAACTACCCAAGCAGATAGTCGAACTACCACAGCAGATAGTCGAACTATCAGGACAGATAGTCGAGCTATCAGATAGTCGATCTATCAGGACAGATAGTCGAACTATCATGCAAAACAGATAGTCGACCTATCAGCAGATAGTCAAACTATCACAAAAAACAGATAGTCGACCTATCAATAGATAGTCGAACTATTACAAAAAACAGATAGTCGACCTATCAACAGATAGTCGAACTATCACAGAAAACAGATAGTCGACCTATCAACAGATAGTTGAACTATCAACGCAGACAGATAGTCGACCTATCAACAGATAGTCGAACTATCAACGCAGACAGAAAGTCGACCAACTGATAGACGATCGTCGATCAGTTGATAGACGATAGTCGAGCGGCGTTCGACCATAGTCGAACGAAAAACAACTTAACCAAATTTACATCTAGAAAAGTGGCAACTCTACAACTAGACAACCAACCTTTGACCATAGATAAATCTTGGGTCAAGAGACAAAAAGAGAAGACTAAACTCAAATCCAAACTAGGGTACCAACATAATGGCACAGACTTGGTTGTCCCACTCCTTGGTTAGGGACCTCAGAAACTTATCGTTCAGCTCTCCATTTGTGAAGACTCGGCCATACACTCTTAGGTCGTTAACTATCTTGAAGAAGTTCTCAAAAGTGCCAACCATGGTGTCCTTGGATCCTTACCGGAAGGCTTCATACTTCTGATTCAGAAGGGATCTTATGTCATCCTTTACTTCTTCTGTACCTTCTATCAAGATGATAAGAGACAGCCACATCTCCTTAGTAGACTAGCAGTGAATCAAATTCTGCAGCATTGAATCATCGACTACATTTGCTATAATATTTTTGGCTTTCTTATCTAAATAGACAAGTGCAATCTCATCTTTATCGAGATCCATCAGCTTCTTAGGAACTTGCTTTGTAGCATCTATAGTGGAGGCGGTCATTGGAACATAAGGACCTTCTTCATCAATCATGAAGATCCTTGGATCCACAGCTTCCATAAAGAACTTTATCCTTTCTTTCCACATAGCAAAATTTTTCTTTGTGCACAAAGGAAGCTTAGCAAAATC